>VUQS01050756.1:10161-25467 GCA_015108495.1 Heterochromis multidens | reverse complement strand
TTTTTAAAGCCAGCCATAATGGACAACATTGAACAAGAGTGTGGAGTGCAAGTGGAGAGCTAATGGAGTTATTAGCTGAGGCTAAATAGCTTAACTAGCAAACTGTCAGGGACTGGACAGGCTCTGGGATTTTTTTTCCATTCCCTTCTCTTTCTTTTCTCCCTATCTCTCTCTCTCACTTTCTTTCTCTCTGTTATCAGGTGGAGAGGTAGGCCCATCTGTGCTTCTGCCTGCGGGTGAAGCTATCCTTAAGAAGTGCAGAATACAGAGACGGTCACTTACCTGTGTCTCCATTGGAATCCACTCTCTAAAGCGGAATCAAACCTTAGTCAGCTGCCTGCCTGCCTGCCCACTTTCCACTGAACTCACCTCCAGCCACTTAGAAACCTGCCTGCATGCCTGTAACCCCTTCAATGCTGTTTCCATCCTCACAGGTTAGGCCTTAGAGGCTAATCACAATCTGCCTTCAGTAACTGCCATACTCCCCTGGTCCTCAGTAATTGTCTGTTTTCCCTGCTTTCAGAAACCTCCAGAGTTTGTTTGACAGCACCGTTCACAGTTCCCCAGTACACCTGCCTATCGTTAACCTTTTCAGTACTGTGGTCTTAGTCTGCTCCTTGGGTCTGGTAAACGAAAAAACATGACACAAGCTTGTCTTGTCTAATTTTTATATACGAAGTATTAAGATTTTTGAATCCAAAAAAAAAAAAATTCTCAGAGCAGCAAGACTGCCTCCAAGCTTTACAAACTAATCAGTTTCCCATTTTTTCTATATAGAAACTTGGTAACCAATAAGAGTTAAGCTAAATATTCGACCATAATCCAGGCCTCTCACTAATTTTTGACTGGATCTATTTTCTTTTTCTTTCCTTTTTTAAAAGGCCCCATATACTGATAACCCATTTTTATAGTGTGGCAGGGTGTGGTTTGTGACTCAGCTGCAGGAGAGGGGTGGAGTAGTGGGTTCAGGGGGGCAGTGCTAGGGAGGCTGGTTGTCACAGCTGGTGGTCGTCATCTAATCATGCCTCCCCTATTTCAGTATAGGACGCCAGGACCTGGAAGAGGTGGAGTGAGAAATGACAGAGCAGGAGACGTGCAACAAGCCAGATGAACACAGCTGCAAAGCTACACTGCTGGTGTCTCCAAAAAAATAAGCACTGTACATAAAGAAACGCTACGTGTGCCGGGTCCCTGTGTCACAGTGGTGCCGAATACCAGGCTTGGGATATGGCAATGGCCCAAATGGTGGCGGAGCTGGCCTCCATGCACACGGAGGAGACGGCAGTGCACCACCAACAGCTAGACCGGTTGCAGGACCAGGCCGAGCATCAGATCAAGGATTTGGAGAATCTGGCTCCTCCCGGGCACCGCCGCAGCTCCACCGGATGGGGAGATGACCCCCGGGCCTTCCTGGAGGTCTTTCGGGCAACGGCGGAGGCGTGCTGGTGGCCCAAGGAGGAGTGGCCACTGCGGTTGCTTCCATTGCTGTCTGGGGAGGCCCAGGTGGTGGCCCTCAACCTACCCGCAGCAGCAAGAGCCTGTTTCGAGAGTGTCCGCAAGGTGATTGTGGACCCTTATTAGATATAAGAGCAAAACATGACGCATCCCTTAATTCTGGGAAAAGATTGGCCAGGGTTTAATAACCTGTTGCGGCAGTGTGTGGGGATGCATTCATGACCGAGAGGGAGCTGTAGTGTTTGCGCTGCGCACAATGGTGATGTGAGGTCATCCGACACTGACGATGGGGAGGAGGAGGCAGCCTTCTTGGGAGACCCCATCAGCTCCAGCGATTCAATCCAAGGTTGATTTCCAACTAGAGCAGTCTCGAGATGATACTCTAACTCAGCCTTTGACCAAGTGATGAAAATTGATGATCAAATGGTATGCCCTGACGTAGCGCTGAGTCTGCATTTTGTAATGGTTAGACTGGTGAAGGAAAGAGATGAGTTGGGGCTGGAGGTGACAAATTCCACCATTCCTGCCTCCCTCCATTGTGATGACCATCTCACACAGGCCCAGAGAGCAGATGTTGCTGCATTGCAACAGTGTTTTGCAGATGGGTTCTCCCCACTCCCCTGGTTGCACCATTCTCATAGAGCAAAATTTTGAAATGTGCCCTGGCATGACAGTGCGTTCACAGCCCAGCACAGGTTACCTGGACACAAAAAACAAATTGTTCAGAAGGAGAAGAGTCGCACAGTGTGTGGTGTAGCCCCATAGTTCTTGTGGTGAAGAAAGATGGGTCTATACGGTTCTGTGTGGACTACTGCAAGGCAAATGAGGTGTTTGATGCTTGTCCCATGCCTTGAGTCGACGAGCTCCTGGACCGGTTAGGCACTGCTCATTTTTTCACGACACTGGATTTGACCAAGGGCTACTGGAAGATTCCCTTGTCTCCAGAGTCCAAGGAAAAAACAGCCTTCTCCACTCCGAATGGTTTGTACCAATTTGTCACACTTCCGTTTGTCTTGTTTGGAGCCCCAGCCACCTTCCAGCGCCTCATGGACTGGGTGTTGCATCCACACGCCGCATATGCTGCTGTCTACTTGGATGATGTCATCATTCATAGTGACACCTGGGCGAAGCAAATGCAGCGGGTGGCCACGGTCCTGGAGTTCCCGAGGCAGGTGGGGCTCACAGCCAACCCGAAGAAGTGTGCAGTTGGATGGAGGGAGGTACAGTATCTGGGGTACCACTTGGGAGGCAGGAGGGTGCGCCCCCAGATGGCGGCCATCGCATCCTGCCCATGTCCCAAGGCCAGAAAAGAGGTGAGGCGATTCTTGGGGCTGGCTGGCTATTATCGGTGATTCGTCCCAAAATTTGTGGAGCTGACCAGTCCCTTGACTGACCTCACCCAAAAGGGTGCCCAAGATCTGGTCCAGTGGACGGAGCAGTGCCAGGCGGCATTCACGCAGGTAAAGAGAGCTCTCTGTGGGGAACCCCTGCTCCACACTCCTAACTTCTCGCTGCGTTTTGTCCTGCAGACTGATGCCTCAAACTGAGGACTGGGGGCCATTTTGTCCCAGCAGGTAAGGGGTGTCGACCCCCCTGTGGTTTACATCAGCCGGAAATTGTCAGAGCCAGGGAGTAGGTTAGGCCGGCTAGCTCCCCAGCCTAAGTCAGGTGATGGGGGTATGTGGTGGGTGTGGTTTGTGACTCAGCTGCAGGGGAGGGGTGGAGCAGTAGGTTCGGGGGGCAGTGTTAGGGAGGCTGGTTGTCACAGCTGGTGGTCGTCATCTAATCATGCCTCCCCTATTTCAGTAGGACGACAGGACCTGGAAGAAGTGGAGTGAAACTTTGGATATTGCCAACAAAACATGGAAGACTAGTGGTTACTGAACTTACAAAAGAATCACTTCTGTTTGCATAATGCTGGCATGTAACCATGAATATGCATTAAGGCATATATATATATATATATATATATATATATTTATTAACTGAGCATCATGTGTTATCAGATTTCAGACACACCTCCACCAGCAAAACCATTATGGACAATGGATGATTTCCGTATTCCATCACATTCTCCAGCTAAAAAAGTATGCCCACCCATGTCTTTAAGCAATAGTTACACATGTGACATTTGCTGTATACCCAGGGTACATATTTAGTCTGTCACTATAAGGAATACTTTAGTTAACTCATACTGAAATTATTACAATGTTAGAACAAATATGTAAGTTTTATACATTTCTTTCATCAGATTACTAAGATGCAGACATCTCCACAGCTAAGAAATTTCTGGATGTGTCAAATTGCGCTGTGTGGCAGCAGGGTTAGGACCAAAAGGATGCAGGACTCCAGATGCAAAAGATAAACTCAAATTCAGCTTTATTGCTGGAACTCAAATACAAATACAATACAGAGCAGGGCCGGAACCAGAGATACCAAACAGAGGAAATTAAGGGGAAACTTAGAACACTGGGGACACACAGCCTGTGAGGAGATTGCAAAAAAGAACAGAGAGATGCAGACAATATATACACATTCCAGGTAAAGAGAGAAGAGGAAACATGTGGGAGCACAGCTAAGACCAATCACAGAATAACGAGACAGGAACTAAACCCAAGTGACTGGGGGCTAAACAGACTTTGTGAGGGGCCCCAGGTGAGGCAGCACAACAAACAGGCTTTGAGTTGGATGCTCCAGTTGTCTTTAAATAGTCCAGCTCAGAGAAACAGTTCATGGTGCTTAGCTGAACAGACAGATGCACTTAGGAGGGACCAGCTCAGGAACAGGGAAAACAGTCCTTAACCTCGCTGGCTCAGAAACATTACAAGTAGATTTTTTTTGTCCATACAGAAACACAAGGAGCAAAACCAGAAGGTGAAACAGGCTGAGAAATACTAATAGTCTTCAAATATAGAACTGGGTCAAAAGTCTCTGGGGGTGCAGACTGGGCAACATAAACAGTTTTTAATTGAACAGGTTCAGAAATGCAAATAGTTTTAGGCTGAGGCTGCTCTGAAACTAAAACTTTTTCCGGTATAACCAGTACAGGAACAGAAAACTTAGTTGGAACAATTGCATTAAACAAAAAGTCAGGGGGGACTGTTTCAGAGACTTTGCTTTATTAGTGGCAGTCTCCAAAACATCAAACAAAACCCTTTCCCCCATTGTCATAGCTGGCCCACTCGAGAAGATAGCGGCTGTTGGAGTGAGCAGGCTGAGACACACAGTGAGCTGTTTTTGACCGAGAGATGCTCTGAACTGTTTTAGAGTGGGAAACACTAATAGCCTTAAAAGGAGAAACACAAATGGCCGTTTCCAACACAGCCAGCTCAGAAATACTAAACCCAGACTTAAATTTATTAGCAGGGACCTAAACAGAACATTTGGTTCCTACTCTCACCAGCCCAGAAATCAGTCTTTTTACTTATTCCCTCCAGTTCAGAGGAAACACCAAGGGAATACACAGTTTTACTCACTGCTGAGAGTGGAGCAGGTAACCAGGCAGAAGCGGACGAAGGGAAAGTCTCTGTAGGCGGTGAGGTGTGCCGATGGTGTGAGCCTTGCTTTCTGTGATGCGAGGGTACCAGAGTCTCTGGGGAAGCTGATGCCTTCGACACGCCCGGGTGCAGAACCTCTGGCAAGCCAGCCAGCGAAACCTCTGACGAGAAGGAAAGCATAGCCAAGGCAGGAGAACGGGGCCTCACCGACGCAAGAAGATTGGGCGTCATCGAGGCGGAGAAGATGAGATCATCCGAGATGATGCAGCAAACATGTGAACACCACAAAGTCTTTAAAAAGTCTGGAAGCTGGTCCACAATACCCAGATGCCTGACACGAGCAGGATTAGCCGGACCTGCACGAACAGTTTTCACGTAGCCCAACTATCTGGAGAAACAGCCTCTCATCCTCACTAATTCTGGTGCCTGCTGGGTCCATCATGGTCGCGATCTTCTGTCATGTTGCACTGTGTGGCGGCAGGGTTAGGACCAAAAGGATGCAGGACTCCAGATGCAAAAAGATAAACTCAAATTCAGCTTTATTGCTGGAACTCAAACAAAAATACAAAACAGAGCAGGGCCGGAACCAGAGATACCAAACTGAGGAAATAAGGGGGAAACTTAGAACACTGGGGACACACAGCATGTGGGGAGATCGCAACAAAGAACAGAGAGATGCAGACAATATATACACACTCCAGGTAACGAGGGAAGAGGAAACAGGTGGGAGCACAGCTGATACCAATCACAGAATAATGAGACAGGGGAAGCAGAACTAAACCCAAGCACACAAGACACAAGACCTGAAAATAAAACAGGAACTAACACAGACTGAGACCCAGACTAAGACACGTGAACTTGACACAGGGACTGGAGATAAACAGACATGGAGACATGACAGACTTCCACGGGGGACGCACAGAGACAAGAGGCCACCAAAATAAAACAGGAAGTAACAGAACAGGAGACAGACACATATACGAACTTAACATGGAAACAGAAACGCGGACTTTACATAGAGACAGAAAGGTAAACAACCACAGAGACAAGACTGAGGACAAGACACAGATAAGACAAGGACAGACATGAGATCAAATAGGAGGCCAGAATGCTTTGATGGGCCATCGGAGTCTAATCACCAAATAGCATAATTGAATTCTTCATATCAATAAATCATGTTCAATTCCTTCTAATTATCTCTCCTTATTGAAATTCTTTTCATTGTTTGTGACAGAAACACACATTGCTACGAACAGCATGTCAATCCAACCCTTTCCCCATTGTCATTGTGTAAAAGTGAAGCAATCACCAGAGATGGATGTAAAATTTCCAACAGAATGCTTCAGAATAAAGATGAAGTGTCAAAGACGCAACACGCTTCATGAAACCTCTGAGAGGTACTCCAGCCTATTAATCTTGTCCCCTGCAGAGTCCATTGGTGAAGTAGAGGATTACTTTTATCAAGTGCAGTTTCAGGCCAGAGGTAGCTCTGATATCCATTTACTGGTTTGAGTCAAAGATGCACCTGAATTAGGAAGCAACCTTGACAAGTATATAACATGTAAGATGCCTGACCAAAATGCAGACCCTGAACTTCACAAAATTGTGTTTGAGGTTCAAGTCCACAGCAAAACTCATTCAAAATCCTGCAAAAAAGACAATGTGTCATGCAGGTTGGGGTTCCCTAAACTACCCGTGGACCAAACTATGATTACTTTCCCAAGCCAACATAGGCCTGGAATAACCTATATTGCCTTCAGCCGCACAACCTCACTTAAAAGGACTGTACATCACAGATTTTGATGAAAAGAAAATTTATGCCAATCCTCCAATCATAGATGCACTCCAAAATATGAGACATGCATCATTTGAGAACACAAGCCCACTGTTGCAGTTTGTAAAATCAGCTGACCCAAAAGTCCAGACAGAGACAGTTATTAACCACAATGCACATGAGCTCCCATCTCACATTGAAGACATGAAATGCCACCATGAACTCAGTCTTACTGATATTTATGCATAACAGAAACACACTTGTCTGGATACTTTGTTTCTCCCCAGTTCCAGCTGGAAGAACACAACATGGTCACATGCAGCAGACATGTCTCCTACACAAACTATACAGACATGGCAAAGACAAATGGTGGTGGAACAGAACAACAAAACAAAAACAAGGTACACAAGAGTCCAAGAAACAGTTCTGGGGGTCTGCCTGGCTATGGGGCAAAACTTAGAGGCTGGGGCCAGCAGTGGAGATGAAGAACTTCAGAGGGCCGGTCAGGAGGCCAGTGGCATTGGAGAGGAAGAACCTCAGGGGGCCGGCCGGGAGGCCAGAGTTAGAGGTGATAGAACTCTGGGGGTCAACGTTGAAGGAGGGGAAGTGGCCCAGCCAGTGGCTTAACAACAGGCCGCCAATAGCTGAGGAGATGGGACTCCTCAGGATGGAGAGAAAGAAGCCAGCAGCGGGCCCTATCAAGGAATTGGCCAGTGAACCAGTGATGGAGTTTCCCCAGTGGGCGAGGAGGCGGCTGATGAAGACAGAACACCTCTGGTGGCTTAGCTGGGGGCCGGCGCCAATGTGGTAGGAGACACGACCCCTCTGGCAACTTGGCCAGGCGTCAACACTGACGACCCCTCAGGGACTTAGGTGGCATGTGACCCTTGGATTCTGACTCAGGCCCTGGACTCTCATGTAGAGCAGGACCCACAGGCTCGGGCTCTTCACATGGCTGGGGAAACTCGGGGAGACACATGCCGGGGCTGTGCAGGGCTTACAGCCCCAAACAACTCTGGAGGCACCCTGGAAGCACAAACTTCAGTGTTCGGTCTCCGCGGAGGCCCTGGGTGTCACAGCTGTCTCTGGGAAGACCCTGGATAGAGCCACAGTCTCTAGAAAGACCCTTGGTGAGGCCACAGTGTCTGGGGAGGCCCCAGGTGGGGCAACAGTCTTTAGAAGGGCCTGCTCGGGCACAGAACAACCAGTCTCTAGAGGGGCCTGCACATGCTCATAAAGAACATGGGAATACAGGTAGAGGAATATAAATGGTTTTTGGGAAGGCCAGCTCAGCTGCACAACAGAAAGTCTCTGGGGGTGCAGATTGTGGAATATAAACAGTATGAGGGGATAGTGAAACATAACCAGTCTCTGAAAAGGCCCCAAGCGGGGTTACAGTTTCTGAAGTGGCCCGCACTGACACACAATTCACAGTCTCTGGGTGAAGAGAACACATAGTCTCTGAAGGAGCCATATCCTTAATGCAAAACAGTCTTTCCACCATGGAATTCAAAACACAAGGTTCAAACTTATGGACAATCAGTTCATGTACTGTAGTGTCCCAAAAACAAGAATCAGTTTGTAACTTAGGAGGTTCAGACACAAATATTTCCGAAACCTTAGCAGACTTGAAAATATTAGACTCAGATTTAAACTTAGGTAACACAGGGATGGAGAAAACAGACTCAACAGAATACATAGGCTGGAGAGGTGGCTCGGAAGCTAAAACCCCACTCCTGTCATTGTCCCGTTCAGAAACAGAAAACACCCTTAGATTTTCTTCTGGCTTGGAAGCACAACATTCTGTTAAAAAGTCTATCAGCTCAGGAAAGGCAGGTTTATTATAAGTGGGCTCACAAACAGGAGTTGTGGTACTAGAATTTACCAGCTCAGAAACACTAAACTCAGTTTCATTGCCTGACACCAAGACACAGAACACAGCTAGTTCAGACCTGAGCTGTTCAGACTGAAAACCGGAATAAGCAAAGGAGGAACACCGAGAACTGAAACTGTTTTACTGACAGCAGGGATGGTCTCTCACTGAACGTGCTCCTGTGACTGGACAGCACGTCATGGAGTGGGTAGGAGGTATTGACCAGCATTGTCCTTAACTTGGACAACATCCGCCTCTCCGACACCACCTTTAGAGAGTCCAGCTCCATCCCCACAACATTAGCGGCCTTGCGGATCAGTTTATTGAGTCTGTTGGCATCCGCTACCCTCATCCTGCTGCCCCAGCATGCAACAGCATAGCGTATGGAACTGGCTACAACAGACTCATAGAAAATCCTGAGTATTGTCTGAAAGATGTTAAAAGACCTCAGCCGCCTCAGAAAATAGATACAGCTCTGGCCCTTCAGTACAGCGCAGTTGTGTTTTTAGCCCAGTCCAGTTTATTGTTAATGTGTACTCCAAGGTATTTATAGTCCTCCACTATGTCCACATTGATCCCATGGATTGAAACAGGGGTCATTGGGGTCCTGGTCCTCTAAAGTGTAAAGCAAAGTTTCTTTACTAAGTCAAAGTGCTGTACACAAATGAAGTAAAATAAATAAGAACAATGAGTGCCATAATAGCCAATAAAAAGATACAATAAGACACAATAAAATAAACAGGTAGTTTAGAATAAAAAAAAAAAAAATTGATAAAATTCTCAACAGAAAGCCTGTTTAAACAAAAAAGTTTTTAAGTGCTTTTTAAAAGAGTCGACAGAGTCAACTAAATGTAGTTGTAGTGGGAGACTGTTCCACAGCCTTGGTGCCACAGACTAAAAGGCTCTGTCCCCCTGAGTCTTTAGTCGTGTACGGGGAACAACTAACAAATTCTGAGCCTGTGAATGAAGACAGCAAGCAGCAGTGTGTTTTGTGAGACATGACAGAAATAATCTGGAGCCTGGCCGTTTAGTGCTCTGTATGTTAATACAAGAACTTTAAAACGAATCCTAAAATCGATTGGGAGCCAGTGTAACGAGTATAAAATAGGAGTGATGTGAGCTTGTTTGTCAAAACGTGTTAATAATCTGGCTGCAGCATTTTGTATAGCTTGGAGGCTTGAAAGAAATTATTTGTCCATTAAAATAATCTAAATGTGATGACACAAAAGCTTGAATCTGTAATTTGCACAGTAAAGATTTGAACTGACTTTCTACAATTTTTTCTAATAATTTGCTAACAAATGGCAATTTTGAAATAGGCCAATAATTACCAATAGAGATAGATTTGGTTCCTTTAGTAGAGGAGTTACCTCAGCATGTTTAAAATACAATGGAATGCAACCTTGCCTCAGGGAGCTGTTAATGATAGACAGCAATGAAGGACCAATGCTGGCAAGAGTCCCAAACAGGACAAAAGGAGCTAATATCTCTAAGGAGCACGATGAGGGTTCCATTTTGCCCAGTACTGTAGTTAAGTCATTAAGTTTTAACTGGCGAAAAAGAAATAAATGACTCAGGGCACTGAGGACCATCTTCATAAGGGGAGGAACTTGAGGAGATTTTAGATCTCAAATCCATCACCTTATTTACAAAGTGATTGAGAAATGTGTTACAATCATTATCAGAAAGTAACACAGCCTGCTGAGGTGGAGGAGAAACAATACTGTGATAGTGTCAAACAATACCCTTGGATTATTCTTATTATGATTTATTAGATTACTGAAATAAGAAGATCTAGCCTCTTTCACTGCCTCATTGTAAGAGTGAAGGAGCTCTTTGAAGTATTCACGATGGACAACCAGAGTCCACAATCATTTCCTTGGTCTTTGTCATGTTGAGCTGCAGATGATTCTCCTCATACCACATGACAAAGGAATCCACCACAGCCCGGTACTCTTTCTCATCACCCCCACTGATGCATCCAACCACTGCAGAGTCATCAGAAAACCTCTAAAGATGGCAGGTCTCTGTGCAGTGGCTGAAGTCCGTAGTGTAGAGAGTGAATAGGAAAGGGGAGAGGATGGTCCCTTGTGGTGCCCCGGTGTTGCTGACCACCTTGTTAGACACACATAAAAAAATCACTGAATATAAAAGAATATAAACTAGGGCTAGGAAACACTGGGACTGGGAACACGAGGAGAAATGAGCTGACAAAGGGAGACAATATATACACACGAGGGTGATTAGGGGAAATGGAGTCACATGGGGAAAAAAAAACACACAGCTAAACTGAATCTAACTAATGACAAGGAAGCAAACTCAAAACAATAATTTAAAAATTTAAAGCTGCTCATCAGGGGCTGCAAATGATGAATGCAAATTCCTGTATAATATGCACTGTCCATCATTGGGTTAATTTATGGCACTAACAACTTCAACTATATTTATGTTTCAAAGTAAAATTCCTCAATATTAAACAGACATTAAAACACCTCTTTCTTTCACCTTCTTTGAGAAAAAGAGACAATATGTTAAACCGTCTCCAAACTTTTTTTAAAACTTACATTATACATACATTACAAGGTGTTATGATGGAAGATTACAGGGGTAACTGCAGCTAGATCTTCACTGCACATAGCTGCTATTAGGTTCTAGTACTCCCACTTAGCATCTGCTAATTCTTTTTCCATGGCATCAGCTATTGTTCCTTCCAGGGAGCTGGTGATATCCAAATGACTAATAACAAAGTGGATATCAACTGGCAGTAGCTGCATTGGCACGCTCAAAATTTCTTCAGAAATTTTCTAGATATTATTCTCCTTCTTCCACCTAAAATTTTGAAGTGAAACTTATGTTGCAGCTTTAAGAAAACCCCCACAAAATTATATCAGGATATGCGGCTTGATTGGGAATAGTCCCAAAAAGTTCACCAACCCAGGCCACTTTGGAGCCGTACCTGTCGGGCATACTTTATCATAGAAACATCTTTCATACGTTAAATGGGTCACAAGGGTTTGGACTTTTATTGACTAGATCCGTGTTTTAATATTGATAAATAAGTTTTGTGAAGAATTTGATTTTCTCATTAAATTTTCCTGCCTTAGGAGTGTTAAATACTCAGGGTGAGCCAAGGCCAAAACAACAAACAAAACAAGAGTAAGCTGCAACATAGACTTCAAAAACCTCTCAAACAAAGTAACAAATCAAGAACAGAGTCTGACCTTCCTAACTTGCCCAAAACAGGAGAAAACTGTTATGAAAGAAAATGGCAGCTCACCCCTACCCACTCCTTTTCTCCATCGTAACATAGAAAACTGCAGTCTACAACAATCTCAGGTATGGATGGTTAGGCGTTCAGGGAAGCAAGTAAACCTCTGCTGACAGCCGTCCTTCTGCCTCCTTAAACAGGGTGTGGTTCTCAGGCTGGAGCCAGTCATCTAGGAGCACAGTCAAATTACCATAAATTCACACAATTAATACAGTTTCCATAAACATAGTGTACGCTGCTCGGAACTAAAACAAAACATTCAGCAACGGTTGTAACACCCCCTTTCCCAAGAATTAAACATTCTCCCCAGTGTTTAATTCAAAACTAATAGATTGCTCTACACAGGGCATCAGCGATGCTATTTTTTGTGCCTTTCTTGTGATTAATTTGCAAGCTGAAATCCTGCAGAAGGAGGGACCAATGCATGACTGATTTGAATTTTGCATCCGAGAGAGAAATACCAGTGGATTATGGTCAGTGAAAACTTGAACGGGTTCAGAGGTAGATCCGACATACACCTCAAAATACTGCAAAGCAAATAATAAAGCAAGGGCTCCTTTTTCAGCAGTGCTATAATTCATTTGGTGTTTGTTCAACTTCTTGAAAAAGTAACTAATGGGGTGGTAATGCTGTTCTCTTGTAAGAGAACAGCACCCGCACCACAGGCACAAGCGTCAACTTCTAGTTTAAAAGGAAATGTGAAATTGGGTGCAGCACGAACTGGGGTGCTACACAACAAGTCCTTCGCAGACTCAAAAGCAGTCTGATAAGCAGGCGTCCACACGAAGGGTTTTAATGGGCTGACCAAGCCTGCGAGAGGAGCTACAACGTCAGAGAAATTGTTACAGAATCCTCTGTAATATCCATACATTCCAAGAAACTGACACAATGCTCTGTTTGTTTGTGGGATAGGAAAAAATCAACAATAGCCTGTATTTTAGCTATTACCGGGCGTACCTGTCCCTGACCCACTTGTTTTCCAAGGTATGTGACCAAATTCACATTTGGTGAGGTTTAAAGTAAGCGAGGCTTCCTGGAAATGGCTGAAAACAAGAGAGAGTGTTTCTAGATGGTCGAACCAGGTGGATGAGTACACAATCACATCATCCAGGTAGACGCCACAGTTGTTCACTCCAGCCAATACCTTGCACGAGACGAAAAGTAGCGGGCGCATTACACAAGCCAAACAGCATAACAGTATACTGGAGAAAATGATCCGGAGTCACTAAAGCGGATATTTCAGATGCTCGGGGAGTCAAAGTAACTTGCCAACAGCCTTTTAGCAGATTGAGCTTGGTCACAAAATTGGCAGATCCTACCCTATCAATACAATATTCCATTCTAGGAAGAGGAAAAGAGTCAGGTTTGGCAACAGCGTTGACTTTTCTGTAGTCATTACAGAATCGAAGAGTGTTATCTGGCTTTGGTATTAACATGGAGGAGTGGCACCAGTGGTAAATACTGAGACTGGCGCAGCTGAGTCATTCCTTGGGTAATAAGACATCAGCATGTTAATGTGGCAAACTCTGGATTTCTTCTTTCTGTCTGGGGTTTGGATTACATAATTAGTGTCACTGATTTTTCATTCTACCAGATATGGACCAGCAAACTGGGCTTGCAAGCTAGATCCTACTATAGATAGCAACACCAAGACTTTCTCACCAGGTTGAAAACTTTTGTTTATCGTTTTTTGTCATAGCGAACCTTCATCTTAGCTTGGGCCTGCACCAAGCTTTCCTGAGCTAGCTGACATGCATGGTGCAATTTCTCCCAAAAATTGCTAACATAATCGAGCACATTATGTTGGGCTTGGGGAGTTTCTGACAACCATTTCTCCTTAAGAACAGCTAAAAGTTCTCAAACTCACTAAATAAATAAATAAATAAATATTCTAATAATAACAATGGAATTAATAGGCAAATAATAGAAATACATTGTAATGCACATTGGACAACATATAATTAACTACCCATACTTTTGTGATGTTGTCATGTAAAGCGGCGTGTGGCAGGCAGAAGTGGATCCAGAATGCAGGACTCGGCAAACAGAAGAAAACTCAAAACACAACCTTTATTTAGCTGGTAACAGGTGAGGTGAAGAAAAGCAAAACCATAACAAAGCCAGGCAGGAACAGACTGACTGGAGGCAAACAGACTGATGGAAAACTCACACACCATGAAGGAGGAGGGGACGAAGAACAGAGGGAGACGCAGACAATATATACACACAGGAGGGAATCAGGCCAGAGGGGAACACGACTGAACAGACTCTAACTGACGAGACAGGGGAAGCAAAACTGAACATGACACACATGAGACAAGGGACTGTCAAAATAAAACAGGAACTAATGCACACACTGGAACTAGGACTAAGACACACTAACTTGACAGAACTAAATGGGGACCACAGAGACAGGACACATAGAGGCAGAAAGGTAAACAACATAAAGACAAGACTGACTTCCACAGAAGACACAGAGAACAAGATACAGAGACAAGACTGGACGCAGGCAGACACAGGGACCAGACCAGAAGGACAGACAGGAATCACAAAGGGGGGAAAACAATATAAATATAAACATATAAACAGACTACAAACAGAGGACAGGATTAGGACAAACTGGACACAGAAGGGAACTAACATTATCAAACAAGGACCTGGAAACAAAACTCAGAGGCACTAGCAGAAACTATACTCAAGACAAACTAATACAGAACTAGAACATAAAGCATAAATCCAAAACCAAGAATCAAGACCATGACAGATGTATTCCTTTCACAAACATTTAGTGGGCTATCTAGATGGACTCCTATTACTGCTACTAGTCCTGAGACTTATTTATTCCTTATAATAGCAATATAAATAATGGTGAACTGAAAGTAACACATTTCAAATCTGTAGTAAAGAGTGTAAAATAGGCATATGCTGTCATCTATGGGAAAAAAAAAATCATTGGAAGTTTTACTCCCAGAACCAGTGGGGGACAAGTAGAAACAGCCATTAACACAACAACACAAATAATCATGTATCTGTGATCTGTGGTGAACCAAGTCTACAGAACATCTTGTTTATGAGAGAGAAAGGACATAAGCAAGGAAAAAAAGGAGGCTGGGACAAATTCCAACAGTATTTCCACAAGGGAACATGCACACACACACACACACAGATTTGTCAGTCTTGTAAAAACATTATTAATTGCAGTATGAATGCAACTATCCATCTTCCCTGGATGTAGACTTGATGGTGAGAACGTGTGTGTCAGCTGGGCTCATCTGTCTCCAGTCAATTGATCACACTGAGGTTGGGTATTATTTCTAAGCTAATGTGGAGTGGAGAGTGGAATGCTGAAAGTGTGTGTGTGTGTGTGTGTGTGTGTGTGTGTGTGTGTGTGTGTGTGTGTGTGTGTGTGTGTGTGTGTGTGTGTGTGTACTTGAATAAT
>VUQS01050756.1:0-10141 GCA_015108495.1 Heterochromis multidens | reverse complement strand
TGTGTGTGTGTGTGTGTGTGTGTGCGCACATGTGTGTGTGTGTGTGTGTGTGTGTGTGTGTGTGTGTGTGTGTGTGCGCACACGCATGCCTGTAGTAGTGTATGTATACATGCTTGTATCCCCTTGTAAATCCAGAGACCACATTGGCACTCAGCAGTAATGAAGATGGCAGTCCCTGTGTGTGTGTGTGAAGTGAAGTGAAGGGAGGGAGAGTTATATCTATCTGCTTCAATGGGAAAATGGGAAACTGTGAAGAGGTTTTCTGGTTGTTGACAACTAGGATTCATTGATTGATTGACTGATTTAATTTTTTTCAGCAACAGTGTGTTCTACATTATTGTTCTCCATAGTCATAGTCTGTGCTGGGTTGTTGTTGTTTTGACTCTGTTCCTCCTCTGTGTTCAGGATGTGGGCCGACTGGCTTCCTCCTCCGGGGCAGAGTCTGGTTCCCGCTCAGCTGCCTGGGCCGCCTGATTTTCATCACAAAGCAGGAGATATATATACAAAGTTATCACAGCATTTCAAAATGTCAAGAACTGGTGTGAGAAGTATCATCAAGAAATTTAAAGAGTGCCACACAGTACATAACAAGCCTGGCGGAGGTAGGAAGAAAAGATTTCAAAGACTGTGGAAAGAAAACTAGTGAGAGATGTGTCTAAAGACTCCAGAACAACTGCCAAGATACTAGTGAATGACTTAGCCAACTCAGGAATTGTAGTTGGCACCCTGCATAGAAATGGACTGCGAGGTTGCAGACCAAGAAAAACTCCACTTCTGCAGAAGAGACACCTTCAAGCCAGACTGAAGTATGCTAAGGACAACCTGGAGAAAGATTATTCAGTTCAATTCAATTCAATTTTATTTATATAGCGCCAAATCACAACAGTCGCCTCAAGGCACTTAAACACTCAAGGGTTTATTATTGCATACTGGAAGCGCGTCCTTTGGTCAGAAGAGACTAAACTAGAGCTCTTTACACATAGAGATGCTGCTTATGTTTGGAGAAAGAAGGGAGAAGGGTACAACCCAGAGAACATTGTCCCCACATTGAAGCATGGTGGTGGGAGTATTATGCTGTTGGGGATGCTTCAGTGCGTCTGGAACTGGGAATCTTATCAAGGTGGAAGGAATCATGAACTGTCTGTGAGACTTGTTGAAAACTATGACAAACAATTGCAGGCTGTTATGCTGCAAACAGGATACACAGTTGACTATTAGCATCAGGGGGGCTAATAATTTTGGCAGCACCCAATTTGCCTCATGCTATGCTCAGGGCATGCTTACATGTGACAAGAGGAGCAAACAGTTGCTACCTTCCTGTCTGTGATTCAGGAGCAAAAGTAACACCTTTGTTGAGAAGATCTTCCAGCTGGACAGTCACATCAGCAGGTAGAGTCTTCCTTACTCCTAGGAAGGTCATTGCTACTCAGATTGCAGCTTGTAATGTAGCAGTATCAGCTCTCCTTTTCATGTGTGGCATGACCAGGACAGCTTTCTCAGGTACAGTAGATCCAGCAACATCTCCAACGTTCTGATAACTTCCAGTCTGGGAAGATGATGAAGATGATGCTTTAATTGATTTAAACAACTTCAAATATTTTTAACTTTCTATATGGTGCTGCTCCTGTTTATTAATGCAGCTCATTTTATTGAAAAATTAAGTACAATCCCAATTCCCAAAAAGTTGGGGCACTGTGGAAAATGTAAATAAAAACAGAATGCAATAATTTGCATATCTCATAAACCCATATTTTATTCTCAACAGAACATAGAAAACATATGAATTGTTTTAGCTGAGACATTTTACCATTTCATGAAAAGTATTATTATTAGTATATATTTTGACTTTGATGGAAGCAACACGTCTCAAAAAAGTTTAGAAGGGGACAACAAAAGGCTGGAAAAGCAAGTAGTACTAAAAAGAAACAGCTGGAGGAACATTTTACAACTAATTAGTTTAACTGGCAACAGGTCAGTAACATGACTCGATATAAAAAGAGCATCTTAAAGAGGCTGTGTTTCTCAGAAGTAAAGATGGATAGAGGTTCACCAATCTGCACAAAACTTGGTCTACAAAAAACAAATAATTTCAAAAAATAAATAAAAATGATTTTCATTTTGTATTATTGTTTTTGTAAAATAAAATCTGACAAACACATGTTCACATGGACACTATTTGTTGTGTGTGGAGTACTGTTCTGTGACATGGAATTTGAAGTTAAACAACAATAAATAGTTTTTAATCTGTGCACGCTCATCATCAGGTGCACAGCAAACATGCAATGGATCAGTAGCATTCTGTTACGTCATTCAGAACCTGGTAGTAACATGTATACAGTGGGCTACAAGTCTTGTATGATGTGGACATGAAGACTTACATAATGCACTGTCCTCAATATATGACTAGAGTGGGTACATTTTTAACAACCACATAAAGATACAGATTTCAAGGGGGGGCAGCACATTTTGTTTCAAAAGTAAAAAAAACTGAGGAAGTTGTGAGCCACTGGAAGCCACTGAGTCTGTTTTCAGGCAGCCTATTTAGAGAAAGTACTTTCTCTAAATAGTATGTTCAGAGGCAAACGTATGAATGGGGCCACTAGGGCGGAGTTAGTGTCATTTCACCGTGTGTTATTTGACTTGTAGCAGTTTTATTAATTAACAAATGAGTCATTAATTAAATATTTTATTATCTAAAATTTTTAAACTACCTGTTTATTTTATTTTTTCTTATTGTTTCTTTTTATGGTTATTATGGCACTTAATTTTCTTATTTATTTTACTCTTTTTGTGTATAGCTCTTTGTGACTGTCTGCAAAAGTACTTAATAAATAAACTTTACTTTCTAACTTTACTTACGTAATCTTAATTTTAAAATACAGATTGCTTTAGCATAATCACTTTAAATGGCTTAATCTTAAAGCCTTTGTTCAGCATTTAATTTAATTCAGTTACATTTTATTTGATTAGCACCAAGTCATCTCAAGAAGCTTTATATTGTAAGTTAAAGACCCTACAGTATTAGAAAGAAACCCCAACAATCTCAATCCCAAGCACTTGGCGACAGTGGGAAGGAAAAACTCCCTTTCAACAGGAAGAAACCTCCGGCAGAACCAGGCTCAGGGAGGGGCAGCCAATTCACCGTGACTGGTTTGGGGTGAGGGGAAAGAGAAGAGAGCAGAGATAGACAGGACAAAAGGCAAACTATGGGAGAGAGAGCTAGAGTTTAATAATTGCTAATGATAAATACAGAGTGGTGTATAAATGTAGTGTGAAAAGAGATGAGTGAAGAACAAATGCTCAGTGCCTCATGGGAAGCCCCCCAGCAGCCTAAGCCTGTTGCAGCATAACTAAGGGATTGTGCAGAGGCAGCTGATCCAGCCCTAACTATAAGCTTTATGAAAAAGCAAAGTTTTAAGCCTAATCTTAAAAGTAGAGAGAGTGTCTGTCTCCTGAATCCAAACTGGGAGCTGGTTCCACAGAAGAGGGGCCTGAAAGCTGAAGGCTCTGCCTCCCATTCTACTTTTAAAAACTCTATGAACCACAAGTAAGCCAGCAGTCTAAATATATGAACATATGAATAAATATATGAACTAATCACTCTGAGACAGGATGTTTCTAATTTTAGCGATCCTACATATTTGTTTAATATGCGCATTGAAGGACATATCCTGGTCAAAAATGACTCCAAGATTCCTCAGTGTTACTGGAGGCCAAGGAAATGCCATCCAGAGTAAGTATCTGGTTAGACACCATGTTTCTAAGATTTTTAGGGCCGAGTACAATAACGTCAGTTTTATCTGAATTTAGAAGCAGGAAATTAGAGGTCATCCAGGACTTTATGTCTTTAAGATGTGCCTGTAGTTTAACTAGTTGATTTGTATCATTTGGCTTATTGGATAAATAAAGCTTGGTATCTTATGCAAAGCAATGAAAATGTATGCAGTTTTTTCTAATAATTTTGCCTAAAGGAAGCATGTATAAAGTATAAAAGTACTGGCCCCGGCACAGAACCCTGTGGAACTCCATGACTAAGTTTTCTGTGTGAAGAAGACTCCCCATTTACATGCACAAAATGGAATCTATCAGATAGATATAATTCAAACCACTGCAGCGCAGTTCTTTTAATACCAACGGTGTGTTCTAATCTCTGCAGTAAAATATTGTGGTCAGTGGTATCGAACGCTGCACTGAGGTCTTTCAAGAACTCTTTTAAAGTTCATATTGTGCCAACATAGTGCTTATTTTTTGATTTTTTTAAAAAATCATTTAAGTGATTAGAAACATCAGCCATGTGGAAATACAGTAGATATGAAAATAGTTGTGCAGTCTGCAGTATGCACCTAATGGACATTTGGATGCACTGGTGTATACGCAGAAAGAAAGAAGAGTTTCAAAAAGAGGTGAACAGCTTGTTTTCTCCTCAGAACTTCACTTTATTTATTCCTTGGTATAATAAAACAAATGTATAGATAGGGCCACTGGTGCCACAGAGTCAGTCTTTTGCTGAAGGTCCATTACATTCCAACCCTAGGAGAGAGCTAGTCTTTGTTTCGATGCTACCACAGCATAAAACAGAACACTGCCAGTGCAATGTGTCAGAAATAACCCAGTTCTCATTCTCACTTTTACACTTCCTCTTATTGGACTGAGGTTTCACATACATCAAACACATTCAGGAGATTTGGACCTGTGTGTTAATTTTGACATGGAAAACAATTATAAGCACAGGAAAATGAAGGACTGCAGTGTCAGACTCATTTTAGTTTCTTGGTTATATATGGTTCAAACTGATCTCAAGTGGGCTGGACTAGTATAAAAGTGCAAGTATCTTCTGAAAATTTTACATTTAAAGACCTATTAATTTTTAGAACAGATCATGAAGAGGCTGAGATGTCTTAAGATAAACTTGTACAATGTCAAAAATATGTTCCCATCCCATTCAGGCAGTCTACTGTCATTATAAAGAAACAACATGGCTCCTTTGCTTAACCTAAATCTAACTTCCGTATGGTAAACAGGCTATGGATAATGTCTCGGTCTTTAAGAAGGCTTTATAACTGGCAATGATTCAGACACCTTGCTTGGAAAAAATTCAAAATTTGACAACCACTCTCACAATCCATTCTTTCAACACAATTGTTTTTGTTCAAAATTAAATCCAAAATGGCTTTCACACTAGCGGCCAAAATGGGCTTGCCAGAGGGTTCAATTTAGCCCATTGGATGGCTCTGCACAGTCTGAAAATTGCAGTGAAGTCATTAATTATTAAATCATGGCATTTTCAAACTGTTATTCAGTGTGTTGCTTTCATACTGTTATTCCTTTTGTTGTGACACAATGCCAGCATTACTATACAGGTGTGGAAAATGTATGGAAAGACAAAAGATCATGTCTGCCATGTGATAGCAGTAAACTTTCAGAATGCAGAAAAACTGAGACATAATGTATAAACTGCAATTTTCTTAATACATCTCAGGCTGTTCATCATTATGTTGTTCATCAGAATGTGCTTCTACTTTTTTATGGTTACTCAAAAAGGGGGAAATTTTGAGATGTGTTATTTCTTTATTAAAATTTATCGATATGCTGGTCCAGTATGTGACCTGTGAACGACAATGAGTGACACTGATTCAAGTCTCCAAACCCAAACAGTCTTATCTTCTGGCGCCCCCTGCTGCTGCAGGGCATTAATTACTAAACTCTATGACCCTCCTGTCTCTCTTTCTATATTTTTTTATAGAATATAATGAATATTTATGAGTTGGGCCTTCCTGTGAGAGCAGCCAATCAGCTGACAGCATGGTAAGCATAAATCAGCCGATAGCTTGTCTCCTGGGTTCTGTGTTGGCAATAAATGGCACTGAACTATTTATATTTACATTTTTAGCTGACGTTTTCATCTGCAGAGGAAGCAAAAATGGGTGCATTAGCAGAATAGGCTGTAGTTACTAGATGGACAACATTACAGTACATAGCTCAGGGGTGAGAGGTCACAGTGCCTGATAATGAGTTTAATGGAAGGATGAAGAAAAGGAAGACTATGACTGCCAATACTGAAATAAAGCTGTTCAAGGTTTGAGAGTTTTAGTTCATGTTACACAAGTAAGGATAAAATAGAAATTGTGCCATGCAGTACAAAAGATATGATGGACACAATCAAGCAGAATAATGTATAATGTATGAGATAACACATTTTTAATGATTTTTTTTTTAATTTATTAATGTATGTAACAATAAGGAAAATCATATTTTTAAATTTTTGGTGACTGGGCTTTTGCATTTAAGTTTGAATAGGGTCATGATTTAAATGTACTCCTAATGAAAATTCTCTTTATGGTTTTATTTGTATTTTTGACTATGAAAGATTTTCTGGCCACACACTGATTTTAGCTTAACTATTAAAGATTTGCTGTTTGACGTTTTTTTTAAAGTGTGCATGATAAACACAGAGATAAATACATAAAATGAATACACAAATAATAGACACATATCGACACATAAATACACATACACATAAATCACATTGTCTCACAACCCACATACTCCAGGCACACAGTGTATACTGGTCCACAGCTTGTAAAGAATGTGATAATTTAATACAGCTGTCACCTGTAAAATAAATCACATCTACTTCCCGCTGGCCTACAGCTGTCTGCCTCTGTCTATCCGTCTCTTATTTCTTTTATCACAACCAGCTACCACTCACTGGAATTATGAACCTGGAATCCATCTTATTACATTCTGTAATTTCAGCCCTTCTTTAAGTTTTGTTCCTTTTGTCATTTTTTTTATTTATTTGATTGTGGATTCAGGTGGTATTATTATGTTACTACACAACTGTAGGTTATGACTGTACCAAATTTCATCCAAAAGTTGTCAGTATATTTAGGTCTGGTTGTTGTTGTTGTGCCATAGTCTTCATCTTGTTTGTTCTGTTTGAATACCTCCGTCACTTGAGTCTGCAATTGGGTCCTCATTCCACATAACATGACACTCTGAGCTCACCCAAAGTGGAAGGAAGTCAACTGAACCCAGTTGGATTTCAACTGAAGTCTGCATTGCAAGAGAGAAGTTACATTTATGAAAGAATAAAAAACAAAAGAGGAGGGTCCTGCTCTACCTTATAGTGAAGAAAATAGGCTGGTATCATCTGTTTTAGTTATTGATAAAAATAGAGCAACACAGATTATCTGAAAATACTAGCAAAGAGGTCATGGAAAGAAGTAAATTACTTTTATGTTGTGGTGCATTGGTCAGCACTGTCACTTTACAACAAGAAGGCTGGTACTGACTTCCTCCCACAGTCCATTCACATTTTTTTAGGTTCACTGGCTTCTCTGCTTAGGCTGCTGTCCCCGCAACCTGACTTCAAATAAGCAGAAGAAAATGGCTAGATGAGTTATTGTTTTGTTATTTTAGATTTTAACTTTTACTGAAGTGATTGTCATGAATTTTTGAACATCGTGCAAATGCGCCACACTTTTCAGTTGCAATTTATTAGTTTTTTGGATATTAATTTGTCATATTTTAATAATACATGAACATCTTTTGTAGTAACATGTTTTCATATCATATTTAATATCAGTTTATTTATAAGTGTTTTTCTTCTTCGTTGTCTGTTTGGAGTATAACATGCAATGTTCATAAACACGATGCGAGATGCCACACAGTTAAGCGGCATGATCATTATTGAAGAATTTCTCTCTCTCTTTCTCCCTCATCAGTAAATATGGATGAAAACACAGTGAAAAATAACTATTAAGTATATGTAACAATCCTTTTAAAACAAATCTTTTTGAATCTTTTGACAGACTGAGGTGTGCAGTGATGTTTCTGCAGAGTGATGTTGGAGGACATAAAATGTCAAACATTGACTCTGCACAGACATTCAGGATCTGTTGCAGAACTTATCAGTGAGGTGCAAAGACAGTGTGGCCTTAACACAAACTTCAACTTCAGTTTATGGATGCACAGTTTGGAAACTAAGGAGCCTCTCTTCAGTGGATGGAGTACAGGACAAAGGGACACCTACTTGGAATGCAAGTAGGTGTCCCTACTGTGTGCTAAGGTAATTTCCACTCAGTTACTGTCTTGTGCCTGCCCTCACTGGATGAATCCATATTTCTGTTCAGTGGCTGTGTCAGTACTGACATACTGACTTCACTGTACTCTGAGACATTCACGTCATCCAGTTAAAGAACATGTTGGCCCAGTATCTTACATGTTCAGTCAGTTTTGATTTGATGCAGAGCTTTTCAGACACAACTGAGACATTGTACTTATTTCATATCCAAGGATCCTCAGAGGAGTCCACATTGAGAATGTTGTACACTCACAAAACACAAATGCCTGTGACAAACAAGAGGATATCAGGACTGCCCTTTAGTCTTACAAAAGTTGGAAAATTCTGGAATAGTTGGCAAGCACAGCAGTAAGACATTTCTTGTAGCTGGTCACCAGGTTTGAACTTTTATGTAATGTGTTTTTTCTGGATTTTTGGTTAATATTCTGTTTCTCACCAATATATTGAAACTACCATAAAAATTAGAGACTGTTCATTTCTTTGTAAGTGACCCTCCTTGGGTCTGCTGATTTTTGATCCACTAATTTGCACTCTTGGCAGCTCTGGCTATTATTGAACTTAACTGGCTGCATTTTTGTAAATAAATTGTAGCGCATTGTTAGTACATTACCCTGTCATTGCAGCATCACAGTAATTTGCCCCATTTAGTAAATCTGTCCCATAGCCTATAAAATTAAATACATCTTATTTTCTTAGCTTATTTTCTGCTGTGATCCAGTGTCACTTCTTTCCTCCTCGCTATTTAGGATTTCTGTGACTGCAGTAAAATTGCCTCCATCCATCACTTATCCCAGGTGACCTGAAGTAAAAATTAATTTATGATAATCCTTAAGGCTGCAATACAGCAAAGGCCATTACTAATGCAAACTGGTTGTACAGTACAGAGCCTTAAACACATATTGATCAGTTGATATAGCTCATAATCTTTAGAGAGTTTACGTAAATCTATGTTCTTCATGCAAGGCAACGACTCAACAAGAAGTAGTTTTTAATTACAGCAGTGTGATGCAGTGTGATGTGCAGAGTTTAACAGGTTGTTGTTAAAAACTCAAAATATATCAGCAGGTTATGGCATGAAATGGAAAATCCAGTTACAATTACCATTTACGTGATCTGCGCCACGTTGTTTATTATGTTGATTGTTTTCATGAATGGTCGGCTGGTCCATCGCAATGAATTATGGGACTGCATGTTCTCTCTTTTCATAAAGGATGCTTCCTTGTATCTTATGCTAAATCTTTACTCCAAATCTGAGGAAGCTCCACCTGTCAGTGGATCACCAGCTTCCTGACGGACAGGAAGCAGCAGGTGAGGCTAAGGAGCATCACATCCCACACACAGACCATCAGTACCGGCCTACCCCAGGGGTGTGTTCTCTCCCCACTGCTCTTGTCCCTCTACACTAATGACTGCACCTCAAGAAAACCATCTGTGAAACTCCTGAAGTTTGCAGATGACACTACCATCCTTGGTCTGATCCAAAACGATGACGAGTCCGCGTACAGACAGGAGGTGGACCAGCTGGTCCACTGGTGCAGTCAGAACTACCTGGAGCTGAACCTGCTCAAGACTGTGGAGATGATGGTGGACTTTGGAAGAACACCCCACCCCCCATCCCACCCTCCCCCCTCTTACCATCCTCAACAATACAGTACCTACTGTGGATCACTTCAGATTCTTAGGAGCCACCTTTTCACAGGATTTGAAGTGGTCCTCACATACAGTTGTGCTCATAAGTTTACATACTCTGGCAGAATTTGTGATTTTTTTGGGCCATTTTTCAGAGAATATGAATGATAATACAAAAAGCTTTCTTTCACTCATGGTTAGTGGTTGGGTGAAGCCATTTATTATCAAACAATTGTGTTTGTCCTTTTTAAATCATAATGACAACAGAAACTATTCAAATTGACCCTGATCAAAAGTTTACATACCCTAGTTCTTAATACTGTGTATTGCCTCCTTTAACATCAATGACAGCTTGAAGTCTTTTGTGGTAGTTGTGGATGAGGCACTTTATTTTCTCAGATGGTAAAGCTGCCCATTCTTCTTGGC
>VUQS01050742.1:5442-28998 GCA_015108495.1 Heterochromis multidens | reverse complement strand
GAGATAGAACCAACCTTCCAATTAGAGACAGACACCCTCTCTACTTTTAAGATTAGGCTTAAAACGTTCCTTTTTGATAAAGCTTATAGTTAGGGCTGGATCAGGTGACCCTGAATCCTACCTTACTTCCACTGCAATAGGCCAAGCTGCTGGGGGCTTCCCATAGGGTCTTTACCTTACAATATAAAACACCTTGAGGCAACTGTTGTTGTGATTTGGTGCTATATAAATAAAATTTAATTGAATTGAATTGAATTTGTTTTTTGCATATTTGTCACGCGTTTCAGATCATCAAACAAATTTTAATATTAGACAAAGATAACTCGAGTAAATACAAAATGCAGTTTTTAAATGATGATTTTTTTTTTTTTATTTATTAAGAGAAAAAAGCTATGCCCAGGTCTGCTTTGGAGGACTCTTTCTTGGACATTTAGGAGAACACAGTTGATGCACACATGTACAGAGTACCATTAGGATGAAGTGTCACAGCCAGATCTATAAACATTGTGTAGTGTCGAGTATTCCACAGCTCTCTACACTAAGATATTGCGCTTTCCCCCCAGCTGTATCACCAGTAACAGTTGTGATCTGAGTTTAGCAGACAGATTACCAAACTATCTTCTAATGTCATATCAGATAATAGAGTTAAGAAAAGCTACTGCAGGCTTGTAATATTTCTCTTGCAATCTATTATTCACCCTGTTGACATGTTTGATTTATGAAATACAAAAAAAGATTCATTTTTCTCTACACAGGGTTCTGCAAATTGTGTCTCTTTACTCCCACACACACTTATGTCTCTGGAGAAACTCACTGCTAATGTCTAACTAAATGTGTGTGTGTGTGTGTGTTTGTGTGTGTGTCTTTGTACTCTTGTTTGCCTGAGCGCTGCCATCCTCTTGTGAAACTTACCGTGTCCTGATGCACACGTGTGTCCCTCACAAAGGATAAACACACTGGTATGGTGAGAGAATCAGAACAGCAATTATTCATATGCAGGGACCCTCTAAGTTTTCATGCTGTCACACCGTGTTATCAGACTGCGTGACTAAGCAGCAGCCACTGTAGACTGAGAAGCTCAGTGCTTAAAGTCTGCTCTGGCTTACTGTGACTTAATGTGGACAGATGACAGTTTGAGATAATTTGGTATTTGAGAGATGTGACAGATAGATGACATGGTAAAGGAAAAAACTTAACCTTTCATTCCTACAGTGAGGGGATCAGCTGGCTCTATAGTGTCCCTTAGAGGTCACTGCACATCAATAAAAAGTTGTTCTGAGTGGTCACTTTTAT
Organism: Heterochromis multidens; assembly: GCA_015108495.1. Lineage (NCBI taxonomy): Eukaryota > Metazoa > Chordata > Actinopteri > Cichliformes > Cichlidae > Heterochromis > Heterochromis multidens. The sequence continues at coordinate 27,705 of VUQS01050742.1, read as the reverse complement.
CCTGTGATGAAACATTTCTGTCCTGATCACAGTGCTCTCTTTCTGGATGGCACTGTCCTCCATCCACAGGGGTCGAGGTGGTTCGATGAGGATGAAAATGATGTGAATCGTGTGCTGTGGCCTCCACAGTCACTCAATGTCAACCTAACCAAACACATATGGGAGGTTTTAGACAAACATGTTAGTCAGCGCTCTCTATCGCCATCATGAAAACACCAAATGAGGGAATATCTTTCGGAAGGATGATATTCCATCATCCCAGGAAAGTCAGAGAGAGCTGGAGAATCTCCAGCAGCATGTGATTGACCAACACCTTACTAAGACACTTCCTTTTTCTTTTGTGCCTGTCAGTGGAATTAAATCTCGAGATGTATAACAAAGAAGCAGCAGCCACAGAGATGTTATGACTCAAATTTAAATTCAATTTAGAAGATTGCTTCTCCCACACCATTACTTTAAGAGAAAAAAAAAAAGATTTACCTCAGGTTTTATTTTTCAAGCTCCAGCCTTCTGTTATAATAACATTGTACCCACCAGAGTAATGATGATCACTCAGTCAGATGCACACTTTCTAGACAAAAAAAAGGTTTTGTTTAGAAAGTCTAGCTTTGCTGAAGACACATGTAATTGTCTTAGCAAACCTACGCAGAGAAAGGTATTAAGCAACCCCAAGTTGCTGAGGCTTAAAGAGCAAACACCTTGTGTGCGTTAAAGCAACCTGATTGGCTGATTCAGATGCATCCATGCAATAGTTTTCCTTTGAATCGTGCAGGCATTAATCTTTGAGGAAGTGCATTTTAAGTTCACAGGAATGTTTCACTAGAAAGCACTTAAAACATCATCAAAGGTCTAGTACACCTAGAACAGCCTAAAGCAGTGCTTCCTAAAGGCTTCTGATTGTTTACCTAGTTCTGTTTCTGCTACAGAGTAGCTTGTCTTAGCTAGCTAGCAGTCCACATTATGCCACACTGAGCCTAAAGCAGCTGACTCCCTGGGAAGACTATGATGGAGTCTTTGGAAAATGCTTCTTGACCCCAAAAAGTTTGAGAAACCTTTGCCTGAAGGTTAAAGTATGTACCAGATAACTGATAAATCCACTTTGCCCTGGTATCTTAGTTGCATATCATCGTCCTTTCCCTGCCTCCACATTGCGCCTGTCTCTTGGCTCAAATAAAGAATAAATAATGTCAAAAATCAGCTTAAGATACTTTCTGGGATTTCCTCACCTGGATGATCGAGCATGCGTCAAGATACAAGTTTTCCATTCACTTAAATCCTAAAGACTCATTGCACAGCATTCTCAAATAATTAGGACTTCAGTTGTTCAAGCAGGTGGTATTGATGGTGGTGAGAATTATGATTATGATGTGTCTCTTGATGGTAATTTAGTAAGTGGTCATATGTCCTATTGATGTTCTCCTACTTTTTCTTTGCTCTCTTAGATTAGCCGCTGCTTGAAACCTGGAGGACGGTTTGTCTCCGTTACCTTTGCCCAGCCCTTCTTCAGGAAACGCCTCTATGCCCGCACGGAGTATAAATGGTCGATCAAACATCAAAGTTATGGAGAAGGCTTTGAATATTTTGTGTATGTCATGACCAAAGGGGAGACGCTCAGCCCAGAAGATGCAGCTCTGGAGAAAAAGCTGCTGAAGGACACCGAATCCTCACCAACCGGGATTGCTACAATACTGAATGATGATAAGGAAGACTTCCTGTCTAATATTGACTTGTAGGGTGACTCTAATATATAGATTCCCTTTATAAGTAACCTCTACATTGTGATATTGAACTTTTTTACCCTCACAAATGCAACAGGAAACTGTTAGCTCAGATTCCTACCTTACTGTTTTTATGTATTTATTAAGAATTTGTAAGGACTAATTATTTTAAACTGTTTTGTGTACTAGATTTTGATTACAAAAATGTTTGAATTTTATCTCATGATACCAATACATATTTGGACACATTTTCTGCAAATGTAATTGAGAAATTGTGAAGATAAGAGAACTACTGTGTTAATGGAAATTTAAATCCATATTTGAACAAATTAAATGATTTAAATGCATTCAGTGCTCAGATCTATGCACTGTTATATGGAGGCAGGGCAACACTTGAAAGAGCATCGTAACAACAAACTAACAATGTCTGAGAGAAAATCCTGTGTCTGACCAAATGTATTCACAATAGTTTTATAGACAAAATGTGTGTCTTTTGTGATTTTGTCATTTTGCAAACAAGACTAATTGGTTGCGTCAAGTATAATATGCAATAAAATAAATTTTACTCTTAATAAATTTCTCCTTTGCAAAACAAAAAGAATGGCTAACTGATCTATTCCCTTCACAACTGCCTTAATTCTTCATGGCATAAACAACAACATAACAAGGTGCTGGAAACATTCCTCAGATATTTTGATCCGTATTGATTTGACAGCATCACACAGTTGCTGCAGATTTGCACATCCATGATGAGAATCTCCTGTTCCAACACATAGGTGCTCTATTGGATTGAGATCTGGTGACTGTGGAGGCCATTTTAGTAAAGAGTTATAAAAAATATCCTCCACACTACTACACCACCAGCACCACCCCAAACTGTTAATAAAATGCATGATGGATCCATGCTTTCATGATGTTTACATCAAATTCTGAACCTACCATCCAGATGTCGCAGCAGAAATTGAGATTCATCAAACCAGGTAAAGTTTTTCGAATCTCCTGCCGTCCGATTATATTGAGTCTGTGTGAACTGTAGCCTCACGACTGTTCTTAACTGACAGGAGTGACACCTGGTGTGGTCTTCTGCTGCTGTAGCCCATCTGCTTCAGAGATGCTCTTCTGCATACCTCAGTTGTAATGAGTTCTTATTTGAGTCACTGTTGCCTTCCTGTCAGCTTGAAGCAGTCTGACCATTCTCCTCTGACCTCTGACATCAAGAAGGCATTTTCACCTAGAGAACTGCTGCTCACTGGATATTTTCTCTTTTCCGGACCATTCTCTGTAAACCCTAGAGATGATTATGTGTGAAAATCCCAGAAGAGTGTGGATTTGTGTGTGTTTTTACACCACTCTGCATTCAATCATGAGTTATTATTAGGCTCCGGTTTTCCTGTATTCCAGAGATTTTCACATTATGAGAGAGGCACAGGACAGGTGCATGTAGAAGCAATGCAAAGTCAGGTTTAATGTTCTTGATTTTAAGCCATAAAATCATATTAAAAATGTGTTAAAAATATAAAAATATATGAAAATACATTCCAGTGATGACCTACTATACATCCAAACAGTACACATCAAAAAGAAAATGCTATAAAATATGTGACATATGCTATGTGCTATAAAATAAATCTTATTATATATTTTTCCAATATTAAAAAAAAAATACAGGCTTACAGAACATGGCTTGCTGTTGACACAGGTAAACTTATTTAATGTCTCTCACTGTCTCGGACTATGTGGAGCAAATAAAAGCATATCAAGTGGAGTGGCACAGAAATGCCTCGTTCCCAGTGATCAGCGATGATTGATAACCACCTTCACCTTTTCTCATAATTACAAGATCAGGAACTCGTAATTACGAGAAAATTGTTATACTCGTAACAGAGATGGCTTTCCTGTCATTATGAGATGCAGAAGACACACTCAAATTATGTAAGATAAGACTTCCTTTTTAAATGTGGTGAATGCACTTCCACAGGAAACTGAATCACCATCCTACCGCTGAAGCAGACTTTTGTTTGTTTTTAACATGTTTATTGCTGTGTCATTTATGCACTTGGTTTAATTATGATATCATCGGGAAAGATTTGTAGGCAGATTAACTGTGACTCATCACGGTACGTCTTCTTTCTGCGTTAATATGTTCCGTCTGTGCTGCTACTATATCAGCTTTGGCTCTACTTCAGTTCATAATAGAAACTTTTATCATTTATAAACCAATTTCCCATCCCGGTGTCACGCCTGTCTCACTATATTTCAGTACAGGCAGTCTCTGCATTCTGGAGTGCAGTACTAGTCTGTCAATGTTACACAGATTGCAAGACAAACTGGCATGTCTAGACACAGTGCATACCAGGAGCAGCCTGCATGTAAAGTCACTATTAGAGTCTATCAATATGTCAGTCACAGTCTCCCCTTTCTGTTGAGTTTGTTTGCATGAGCCCCGTGTCTGCTTTAGATTCCAGACAATAGCTGCTAATGGAGATATGCATATTTGACACACCTGTCAAGCACGCCGATGCTGCCTTTGTGCACGTACGCATGTACATACAAGTAATAGCTCGCCCTGCGTGCTATTTGTTGAGGACACATGAGATGAGGCTTAGGTCCTGTGATCTCTGCTGCTTAAATATAGACCGGGGGGGGGGCAAGAGCACTAGGCGTGCAGACAGGCAGGAAGGCTGGTGACTGGAGGGGGGACCACATTAATAAAGTAGAAATCATTTATTTTTAATTCTCCACTGAGATCTAATTACTGCCTATTTTTAAGACGTGGAGAAAAAAAAGGTGTGATTTTTTTTTTTCGATGGCTTTGCTTTCTCTCTGATTTTTTTTTTCTTTGCTGGAGTAACAGGAAAGTTTATTTTGTTTTGTTTTTTTTGTTTTTTCTTTGTTGGTGTTGGCAAAACAGCCTCACCTCAAGCTTTGCTTCACGGAAGCTCTGGAGCTCCAGTCTCCTGTATTGCCGTTTGTGTCTCTGTTTTATTTTGTTGCTCACTTTCTTTATGTGGGTCTGTTGAGTTTTCTTGTTGCCTTTGTCTTTTTCCCTCCTTTCTGATTGTCTTCCGTGCCCTCATCGGTTTCCCCTGTACCACATATCCCTTTCTACTCCTCATGTATATTTCTATTTGCCAGTCTGTCCTATTTTCTCACTTGTCGGCCATACTCACCTGTACCACACAGCAAGTCACCATACCCAGGATATAAAAGAGGTGGTGTTGGCAGCATAAGATTAGTCACAAACATTTGCAAAGGAAGAGCAAGATATAACACCAGAAAAATCAGAAGAGTTAAAACATATACAAGTTTAAAGAAAACACCAAAGCAAGGTGTGTGTGATAGAAAAAGCACTGTGCAGTATGTAAGCTATATCGTAATATGAAAAAAACAAGTTTAATTTTATTTTAAGCTTTTCTCGCATTCCTGTGGCACATGCACTGTACAGTTACAGGAACGCTGGTTTTATTAACATCTGAACAGCAGCACTGACTGGGAGTTATTAATCGCTACAGGAGTCTTATGCGGGATTGATGGTAACGTGTTTGTGCCCGCCCTGCATAGGTGTTTGGCATAAAAAGTATAAATGATGGTTGTAGCTAGTAAGACTCCCCTTCAGACCTTCCTTTCTGAAATATAATAAACCCAGTATTTACAAAATGCTCTTCATTTTTCATCCAGTATAACTCAAAATAAATGACTGAGCCCATAAACTTGTCAGCAAAGTGTTTACAGAGATCAAGTTAGTAAGCCGTTTTCTCATAGACATATGTAGGACCCTAAGTCTTTTTGAAACTACAGGTATCGCCCCCCCCCCCGGTTGTCATTAAAATAAATGCAGGCTTAAGGCACTCCGAGTTGGCTTCACTTTTCAGATCAGAAGCTACGCATATGGGTACGCAGACATGCTTGTGTGAAGTCCTCCAAAAAACAAACAGTACGTAGCCTGATGACAATTAAGCTGTTTGTAGGATGAATGCTGATACCTGGACAGGAAAGGGAGCAACAGTGGAACTCACCATGTATAGGGAGAAGGACAAAAAAGCATAGTAAACAGCTACAGCATGTCTGCGTACTACTAACTCACAGCCATGCCTTTAGTCATGTTGCCTGTTGCTAGCCAAACAGGCCACCAAGAAACAGTGCCATGTGTTTTTGTGTGGCAAGGCCCTGTTCCTTTTCACACCAACACTAGAAATCACTTTGTCCATTCGCAAGAATAAAAGTTTAAACACGACATAATAAATGATGTCTACACTACTCCATAATTATAAATAAATAAATATATATTGATTAGTGTGTAATTATGTCTTCCAACAAATTGATGGATTCTCATAAACATCTTGAATACAGTGGCTGTTCCACCTAATCGCATTTTATGTATGTGGCTAGAGCGCAGCCACATACATAGTATGTCAAAGGTGGAGAAGAGGAGAACTCGTAGACATTCGTGTGCGGTGGAGGCAAATTTTAATTTGTGTCAGCACCTTCAGACTCAAGATATGAATGATCATACCTATGTTTTATCATCTGAGAAGGGGTCCCCTTCACCAAAGAAGCAAAAACACGAAGGAAAGAGACAACACGACCGGCATCTGGATAAAATGTCATCCTCTTCCTCCTCACCTCAAACCTCATCTCCTGAACTGAAGTCAGGGCTCTAACACACTAAAACATGCATAAACATACTTATTTATTCTCGATATTGTCACAGTTAGTTACTGTCAGCAGATTAAACATGCGACCCTCCCATCTCCAGACAGCTGACAACAAGCTGGCTAAACAACAACAACAGCTGGTTAAGCTAATGTTAGGCTCCAGTGTCCTAAAAATCACACTTTCCCTCTGATAAACAGTTTGATTACATTTTCACATTGTATGAGAGTTTGTTCACTAAGTGCCCAAGTCCAATAGTGTTGGATTCACTTCAAAGAAGGTTTCACTAACAGAGGCTAACAGCATCAAAAACAGCAGCACTTACCGACAGAAAAGTTCAGGATATCCTCAACAGCTCACCTCAGTCATCGGATAGAAGTGAACTTCACTGACTCATCGACTCGTGTTGAACTCCTTTCATAAAGTTTTACAGCCTCCTCCAGAGTAAACAGACGTGGACACATGTTGACAGCTGAGGTAAACAGTGGACTGACAGCCTACACTCACTGCAGATGAACGGTGGCCAGAGTTTTTTGTCCTACTGCAGCCACTGTAGCTAGGATTATGTACTTAAATTGGAAGGTGTAAGAAAACAGAATTCAGTTGACTGCAATCTGCAATCTACTGACATCTAGTGGTGAGATTTTACATACTGTAACTTTAACAGTCCCATGAGGGACTATGTGAAAAACTAATTGCCTCCAATGTCCGGGCATCAGTTCATGCCCTGAAACTTAAGCTCACTCGGGTCATGTAGCAGGACAATGATCTGAAACACATCAGCAAGTCCACCTCTGAATGGTTCGAAAAAATTAAAAAATGAAGTTTTTGGAGTGGCCCAGTCAAAGTCCGGACTTAAATCAAATAGAGATGCTTTGACATGACCTTAAACAGACGTTCATGCTTGAAAACCTTCCAATGTGGCTGAAATAAAACAATTCTGCAAAGAAGAGTGAAGACTCCAGCCAGTCATCACAGAAGCTTGATTGCAGTTCTTGCAGCCAAGGGTGGCACATCCAATTATTAGGTTTAAGAGGCAATTACTTTTCCCCATAGGACCAGGGAGGTTTGGATAACTTTTGTCTGTTAATAAATGAAATCATCATTAAAAAAAACAGCATTTTGTATTTACTCAGGTTATCTTTGTCTAATATTAAAATTTATTTGATGAACTGAAACATGCAAGTGTGACAAATATGCAAAAAAATTAGAAATCAGGAAGGGGGCAAAGACTTTTTCACACCACTGTATATTACATATTATCTGTTTTTAGAGATTAAAGTGGGTGTAACATTACCACCCTTGTGTTTCCTGTTACTTTTGGATGTCCCATTACAACATGTACTCGCATACGCTTACAAATCTGGGTAAACCCCACTGGATAGTTATCTGGCCACTATCTGGTTTCCATGGTGACAAATGGCTGTAATGCCCTGGCTCCCTGAGCAGCAGAGTTCAGGTACAGCCTGGCACCTGTTCGATGTGCATGGCAGGAGGGTGCTTATGTAAGACTTAAATGGCAGTGGGTTTGATATTGACCGCATAGGCTGCTGTGGGGGCAGGGGCAGCGACCAGCTACTCTGCAGCTCTGGGACATAACATTTGATGGACTCCGCACTCTGTGGGTGGAGGCTGGGTATGTCCCTGTTCATGGACTTATATTTTCTTCTCTTGTCCCCTGCAGCATGATGCCATTTTCCCCACTTCTTCCTCCTTTGGGTTCAGTTTTCTTACTTTAGTTTGTGCCCTGTCCGTATACGAATAACTTCCTCCGTCCTTAAATTTAATTTTCAGCTCCGTTAGTCGGACTGACTGATGTGCAATAGCACAGACCCCGACAGTGAGATTTAACTCGACTGGGCTTGTGTTATATAACCCTAGAGCGAGGCAGAAGCCGTACACAGAAGAGGTTTAAACATAAACATAAGAATATTCCTTCTGAAAAGTTTTTGCTTCTTCACCTGATCATGTAAAATCCAGGTGTCTCAAGCTGTGATTAAGTGAGTGCTGAGTATTTATATATGTGTGTGAGAGAAAATGGAGCCAGACTTTTCTCTCCTGCTGCTAATTGTCCTCTATGCTCTGTTGCCCAAGGGCAGCAACAACACTAATCTACTGCACACTCAATGCCTCTCTCTCTATCTCTCACGTCTGTCGCTCTCTTGTCTGTCTCCACCACCACCCTGTCCTCTCTGGAAGCATCGTTTGGCTCTGAATGGTTCTGTGTGTGGGTGTTATGTGGGGGATCATGCAAGTCAAACAGTCGACTGCATGCTTTTACAAAACATCTCTGGATTTATTCTGCCACATTTGTGTTTAAACAGAATCACAACACAGCTTTGCTGCCTGCTTGCATCCCAGTTAAGTTTTAGTTGCTACTACTGTTTGTTCTTTTCCATTCCTTTTGGTACCTGCTGAGAGCTGAAAGGTTTGCCAGATTTCCCATATGGAAAAGAAAATGTTTGTTTTATGCTTATCGTGTGTCTCATAACACTTCTCGTACCATGATTTTCTCATGAAAGTGGCCCCATTATTTTTTCTCATTCAACAGGAAGGCAGCGGTAACTAAACCAATGCATGCAGAAGAGCATTTCTGAATGCACAGCATGTTGAACCTTGAAGCAGATGAGCTACAGCAGCAGAAGACCACACCGGGTGCCACTCCTGTCAGCTAAGAACAGGAAACTAAGGCTACAATTCACAAAGGCTCACCAAAACTGGACATTGTAAAAACATTACCTGGTCTGATGAATCTCAATTTCTGTTATGACATTCAGATGGTAGGATCAGAATTTGGTGTAAACAACATGAAAACATAAATCCATCCTCCCTTGTATCAACGGTTCAGGCTGCTGCTGGTGGTGTAATTGTGTGGGGGATATTTTCTTGGCACACTTTGGGCTCCTTAGTACCAAGTGAGCATCATTTAAACACCACAGCCTACCTGAGTATTGTTGCTGATCATGTCTATCCCTTTATGACCACAGTGTACCCATCTTCTGATGGCTGCTTCCAGCAGGATAACACACCATGTCACAAAGCTCAAATCATCTCAAACTGATTTCATGAACATGACAATGAGTTAAAGCAGTTCTGAAGGCAAAAGGAGGTCCAACCCAGTAATAGTAAGGTGTGCTTAATAAAGTGTATGGAAAATAAACATTTACAGTTGGAGGGAACAGGAAATTTCTTTTTGATATGGATTATTTGGAAGATGAAAAAAGTTCAAAAGTAAATTATTTTTACCCAAGCTGTCTGTGGTAAACATCCACAGGAGTGAGTCTCCACGGGCATTTTCATTTACAAAATGAGATGTGACAAACCGAAACAGATGAAAAGTAATAATGAGCTCACTTTCAGTAACCTTCCTAGCTCGTCTGCTCTGCAAGAAGGCCCAGTAATCAGAACTTTAAAACGAACTTTACACTACTGTTCTTAAAAATAAGTGAAACTCTCTAAGAGCAAAGGGGAGATGCAGCAACACTTACCAGTCAAGTCTGCTGTTGATTCTTTATAAGGCACATAAATATGATATGGTCCTCAGAGGAACAACAGCAGGAAAGTTTAGCAATGATGGATCATGATGTTCCACTGTGTCCCACTGTGTTGACCAGCCTGCACATGAGCAGGACCTCCCTAAGTGGCATTCATCCATCATCATTATACCTGTGTTTTCCCTACTGTGACAGGCCAAGATGTCTGCTGTGAAAAAGGTCTTTCTGGTCCAGAGAGAGGAGACAAAAAGCCAGTGGCAGGAAAGACTCAAAATAAAACTTCCTTTAAAACTATATTATAATCAATATGAAGATTGGTCCAAACTTACCTGTTTAATCAGGTTTAGAAAAATTGTTAAAAGATCCTTAAAACACAAAATGACTTTCCAGTTGTTTCTGGTTCTTTCTGCTGCCTTTTCCTAATATAGAAATTGCTTACACACCCAGCAGTGCCTGTAAACATTCTTGCAGATTAGCTTGCTAATGGTAATCTTAGCTCAGCTACCCCCCATGAGTTATGTGACCCTCACCTTGTAGGTCATAGTGGTATGTCTGCTTCAACTTTAACCTTTGCAGCTACATACCATGGTTGCGTACACACTCAGCTTCCTTGGGTAAGGAGGTGTTCTTGCTTGCATTTCAGGGGCACTCACTTTTGGTTTTAACTCCAGTTGAAGTGGCTTAAATCAGTGGTTTTCTGCAGTCAAAGTGTCATGGAGTACAGTGTTATCCTAAAATTTAGTAACTGTGGCTAAATCCATGATAATAGGACCCAAGCTGTAAAATCTTGAATTTTCCTTCTGCTTACACACAGTGTTGCCAGTTGCTTTAGACTAGCCGAGGCAATAAAAGCAGTGTAGTCTAAGAGAAAGCACTGCTGCTGCTTTCAACAGGTATGGTATGGTATCTTGCGTGGCAGATTTATGTAACAGGAGGAGAAATACTAATGGATGTCCACTCAGGATGGGGGGGAGTGGTGTTTGTATGTTTGAGGGACGACAACAGAGGGTATGATGGCAATGTCATCTACAGTGCTCTTTTTGTATGTTTGTGGTGCTTGTGTTTGCATCCTGGCACAGAATGCCATGTCTCTTGTGACCCTAGCATGGCCTCCACTCTCAGACTACATTCTACGTCAGCCTGAGTTACATCTGCGAGTCCAGCCAGCAGTCATGTGACCTCTGACCTTCAGAGTTGTAAAATGATGACTGGATTGAACTGAATGACTGCTTCATCAGAGTGCAGTAGCTCACAGGTTTACTGAAATGTTCCAGAAGCATCTTAGGCTGCAGTTTAAAGGGAACCCATTTTACTTTTTTATTTAGATACGTACAGGGCTGTGTAAAAGTCTGGAGCCACCCCTCATTTCTTTATATTTTGTAAGGAAAATGCGAAATAGGTGCATTTGTTGAACTGTGTTCAAACATACATCAAAATACAGTACAAAAGGCAAAAACAGAGTTTGTACAATTCTAACAAGCTTGAAAGTGAATATTTGGTATGACCACCTTTATTCTGCAACACAGCCTGAACTCTCTTAGCCGAACTTTCTCGTAATTTCTCTAAGTAGTCTTCAGGAATAGTTCTCCAGGCTTCTTGAGGGACATTCAAAGCTTTTGTTTGGATGTTGGCTGCCTTTTGTTTTATTATCTGTTAAGATGATCCCACACTGCTTCAATAATGGTGAGGACCAGGCTCTGGGGAGGTCAATCCATGACTGATAGTAGAGGTGGAGGGTTGTTGACCCACTATTATTCATGTGAGTCACTACATGATCAAGGTTTTAAAAAAGGCATGGGCCATTGCCATCACCAGGACCAAGGTGTGGAATCCCTGCAAGACATTTCCCCACCCCGCCATCATGTGAGCTATTGACGTCACCTGAAGCAAGGTGTGAGTGGAGGTTGAAAACATCTGGAAAGGGATAGCCCCAAAGGGACAGCCCTAAATACCTGTGACTCTCCACCAGTTGTTTTAGAACTGAAGAAGCCTCTTGGTTGAAAGGCGAAAGAGATATTACTAGACTTTTTATTTTTACTTTTGTGACTTTTTTCCCCCCTAAATTTTTCATTGTTATGTTGCAAATCAACTTATCATATATGGTTCCTCAACAAATGAAGAGTTAACAAAGCTTTTCTGTGTTTCAAATTGCATTAGCTTAATCATTCAGGAAAACCAAAGTCTTACCTCTGTGACTCAAATGTAATGGTTGTGAAACAGTCTATTATGTGTTCTTATTGTTAGAAAGGTATTTTCTTTTAAGAGAATCTATCTAGCTACACTAAATTTCTTTTGATTAGAGCATATTCTGTGCAATTCCTGAACATGAAAACATTAGAAAATTGTCTGTAATAATAGAGTCTGAATAGCCACTGCAGTACTATTGATAGTAGGACTTTTAAATGATTTACTGTAAAAGTCACATGTACAGAGACACACTGATGACAGGGTAAGAGGCGTGAAGCTGACACAACTCAATATCTGCCCATATATGTCAGTCCGGTTCCGGCCTGCCAGGGCTGCCCATTACTGTGAGATGTGTAATTGTCCACAGCCTCAGACAGCCACACACACACACACACACACACACACACACACACACACACACACACACACACACACACACACACCATCTACAACAACAACATAATCAATAGCACTATTTGTTCATTCTGCACAGTGCTGATGTTGTCAGGACAGTCAATAATGTCGCTGATGGGAACGTGGATGGTTACACTTGTGACGCTTTGTTGATGTTCTTATGTTCTTCCATTAGAATGGAGTGCAATTCAAAAAAATGCATGTGTTGTTGTCATAACATGTGGCTGTTTATAGATCTGTCCTGGTACTCGATGTTTGAGACTGATGAAATCTATTATTTAGCTTGCATGATTTCCAGAAATAAAAGCTTGAGTGTAATTGATTCAATGCTGTTGTGGTTTGTGTACCACTACAGGTGGAAGAGAGCTGATATTAACTGACCAAAAGGAGAAACAGTGTTGCTGGCACAGTATTCTTCAGCCTCTCTTTCTGACAGCTTCTCCTAAATTTGCAGCTGTCCCAGTGTGAAAAAAACAACAACAACAACAACAACAAAAAAAAACAGCGATTCCCAAGCTGGAATCAAAGTTAAGAGGGATACTTCTAAAGGGAAAGGCTGTGGAGTGACTTACCATTTGGCAAAAGTCAAATTGATACAGAGAAAAACAAAAAGAAACCAATATTTATCATAGATTCCAGGACATTTAAGTCTACTTAAATGCAACATGGTCACAAAGCAACTGTGTTCTCTCTTCCAGCAAATTCTGCTCAGCAACAAGTCATCCTATTTATGAGAAGATTCCTATGAATGGGTGCATGAGCCCAAGAAATCTATAAAGGAGTGTGTATAAGAAGCAGCTGCTGCTAGAAATCCTTAGTTGATGCCTGAAATCAAAATGGAACATACAAAAAATGAGCTCATAGTGCTAACAGAAAGGTATTTTAGTATAAGTAAAACCTGTAAAAAATCTGAAAGTGGAATACTATCCATTTTCTTGACCTTCTTCTATCAAAAACATGATGGAAATTGCCAGAAGAAAAAGCTTTACCCCACAAAATGTACTTTTTTGTGCCACAGCACCACAGGACCCCATTCATTCTGGACTACCTTGTGAGTGACTTGTATGAAACCGTAAGTCCAAAGAGAGGCAGTTGTTGAGGATTAGAAGGTCTTTGGCTAATCATAATGGATAAACAGGTGAAATCATTGGTCCCTATGTTATAATAACATGAATAGCTAGTAAAGAGAGTAGATCACGCAGCTTAATGTAGTGGCTGGATTAGTAATGAAAGAGTTAACTAATGATAACTGAGAGGTGGCAAGGTGAAAGTTGATCAGATCCAGTTTAAAATAAGTTTAACTTTGAATGTACAAAGTCCCTCTGACAGGACTGTGGGGGCAATCAGATCAAACCACTGTTTTAAGACCTTGATCCATATGATACACGTGCATCAGAGTTGGAAAATTAAAGCGAAACCGAACATGCCTGTGGTAGACTAATTGAGAGCTACTGTATGAGGGACACTGCCAGACTTTGATAGATGATCATGTGGCCAATTGTAGCTCCCCAGGGGTCGGTGATTTAATGGATTCACTAGTGTAGGCCGGCACAAGAGCTGTTTAACAGCTCAACAGATGGATCACTGTTTCTTCCCCGCTCTTTAATTAAGGATCAGTATTTACTGTCACAGAGGTGATAGCTACTGATTGCAAAAAAGGCCTTTTGATTCCAAGCGCTGCAACCATGTGTGTCACATGGTGCACCCTTTGTTTCATTCTTTTTGTCTTCTCCAGTTTGATTCACAGAAGCAGTCCAAGTTTCTGCGCTGCTGGCTCATTGTTTGTTATTCTGCTCACACAGAGAGAGAGTCTTGGGACAAAAGCCATATCAAAGAATCGCATTAACATTTTCTTTCACCATTTATTAATTCACCAAATACAGTGAAAATGGCATCATAATATACAATGACTCATTCTTAGAATGTCATGACATTTTTGTTGCTTTTTTGCTTCATAAAACGATGTTTCATTATTGAAAGTATTAAGGTTTCATGCACAACAAACCATATCCAGTTTCTTTAAAATAATGGTACAAAATAAAAAAAACAAACAAAAAAAACAGAACAAAACAAAAACGGTAATGTCCAAAATCGATCATATAACAACATGTTATTTGAGGATACTCGTAAACAGTGCAATATACTCTAAAACTGCCATTTTCTAACAAATTCATCAACGAAGCTCAAGTCACAGTATACGATTTCTTAATAATAGTTTAACATTGATGTGTGCAAAAACCCCAGACACATTCAGTTAGTCTTTAAAAAATGTGCGACATCTGATATAGAATGAGACCAGTCCACCAAAAAAATCTTAGATTTGCCTCTCTGAAGCCTAGTCTCATTCTGTATATCCTCTCTGTAATACAAATATTCCTGTTGATGAATTCTAAGACGATAGACTAGCATATAATTTAAATAACAAATATTTAGATATAAAAATACAAATATGACTTTCGTTAAAAAGAAGCGTGCCAGGGTAAGAGTGGTGGCACCTGTGTTGGCACCGGAGTGAAAGTTCATGCAAATAGATGGAGAGAATCTTTAAAGTCATAGAAGACAAAACACAAATATTTGCAAAATCTAAATAACCAAATTATAGAGAGCAATTTTTTTTTCCCATCAATTTCATGACTGTCATTTAAAACATTACTATAATGTCCATGTTCCTGCTGGCCTCTGTAGATATCTGAGCATTTGGAAATGCAGAGAAAATATTTTTTTTAAAAAAAAGGAAAAACGAGATATGTGCAGGTGTAAATCAGCTACATGAAGGTGTCAGCCTGCACCTTTCACCCCTGAAGGGTAATGCAAGAAGAATGTAGCCTGTTTTTCAATTCAATCTGCAGCCTATTGTTGTTTAAGTGCCAAAACAGATAATATTAACATCACACCCTCCTATAGATATCTCTCTCTCGCTCTCTCTCTCTCTCTCTCTCTCTCTCTCTCTCTCTCTCTCTATATATATATATATATATATATATATATATATATATATATATATATGTTTGTTTGTTTATTTCTTTGTTTTACATACAATGTGTCTCCTCTATTTATCAGACTGTAGAGTTTTGGTTGGTCTGTTTTCAAAAAGCATTAGCAGGAACAGGAATGCATTGGACCAGTGCTGAAAGGACAGCTCCCTTGAATGCACCGTCGCTGATTGAATCAACAAAGCAGAGCCTAAAGGAGGGGGGAGGGGGATGTCTCGGAGCTTAGCCTACCTACTGTACAACTTATTGAAATGGGGCTGGGATTTAGCTTCACCCTCTAGTTGCAGTATTTTTAATGCTTACAGCGCTTTTGGGGAAGGAGAAAAATAGAGATGGTCGTGAATTAATGACAAGTTCATCCATCATTAAAGTCAGCAGAGGTTGAGATACAGAGCGGGGTCCGCCATCTCAACATCCTGCTGCGCAGCAGTAGTTAAAATCGGGATTCGTTTGGAGAATTGCCAGCAATCCCATGATAAATCTTGGTCTTTTTTTTTCCCAGAGTCTCTCTCTCTCTCTCTCTCTCTTTATCATTCTTTCTTCCTCTTCCCTTTATCTCTTCCCTTCAGCCTCCTCCGTTCCCTCTTCTCTGCCTCTTTTCATTTCATTTCATCACCCCATCCTCGCTTCGTGCCGTCGTTTTTTTTTCTCCCGCACAATCCTCGAACATGCACAGCCGACAAGTGCTTCAAATCGGTGATCAAAATTAAAAAGTCTGCAAGGCATCGTTCATGTTTAAACGCCAGGCGAAGACTTGTCTGTCATCCCCTTCAGGACCTCGTCTATTCGGTCGTCCTCGATGACCACTGTGGGAAGAAAAGAGGAAGAGGATGTTTACAGAGAGCCATGATGAGATTTCTGTCCCCTGTAAGGTTTTATAAGATGGTTTTGATCACAAGTCTCGATTTATTTCACCTGAAACTCTCACTGTTGACTGGTATTTATGATTTGCACGCTAAGGGGAAAATTGCGCACTAAATAAAAGTAAGTTTGGGCAAATGTGGCTCTAGTGCGCTTGCACGGTAAATTAAAGAACAAAACACACACACACACACACACACACACACACAGTACTATTGCAAATCCCCAATCTAAACGTACGCAGAATTGGTGAAAACAACTCATTCCCGGTAATGGCGACAAGTCAGGTTTTTGATCCTTACGTTTTAACCCTGTTGTTAGTTGAGTGCATCATGGGGTGTGTCCTTGCATGAATATTATTGCTGGTGCGTGAATGTAAACAGTCTGAATGTCGTCAACAATCGACGACACTTGTGAAAAAAAAAAAACCCAACTGTGGTGCATTTTGCGCGCAGCTGCTTTGCTGGAAATTACATGGAAAATTCTAGAAACAACAAGACAACAAATTAAGAGAGAATTCAAATGTGTGAACTTACTGTTGTGCTCATGTCAAGTCACTTAACGTGCTGCAGATTTGCGCCATTCATATCATTTTCTCATTTTTCGCATAAATAATTCTGCCCCTGTAACATTTATAATGACAGCGCTTTCTAAATGTGAAGCCTCTGAACGCATTTTACCTCTCTTGGCTCTGCCGATTTGTCCGAGCTTTGGGGGTCTTTTCGCCTGCGACGCTGCGAAAAAGGCGCTTGTGTCCTGCAGTCCGCAGCTAAAGGACATCTGACTGACCTCGCTGTCCGCCCCATAGCCGCTCATTTTCCCCTCGTTATATGGCAGCACCTCAGACATCGTGGCACGACAGTGAAGAAGGGTCACCAGCTTCTGGAAGTTTTTATTCTTAAAACAAGAAAAGTTGATAAAAGTCTTCCACGGTGGTGCCCAGTACAGCCGTACAGTCCTCTTAGTGCGAATTGCAGCAGATGTGATGCGTCTCCTGCTGCGATCCTCTCTGTGTGGATGAGGGGAGCTGGTGCGTGAGGTCCAGGTGCTGTTGTGGTCTCTCTGTAGTCTCTGGATGTGTTGCAGCAGCAGCAGCAGCAGAGAGAAACCGAGTGTGAGAGTGTGTGTGTATTTGTGTGTATGTGTGAGAAAGAGAGAGATGTGTTCGCCTGTGTTGCTGGCTGATGTCTGGCGAGGGAAGTGGGAGATCCCGGGATCATAAAGGAAACCCAGGCAGAACGGTGAAGTCATCCATCCGGGTTTGAAGCGCGAGAGTGCGGTTGTGTGTAAATGTGTGTGAGTGAGGGGACTCCGAGGGGTAGAGGAGCAAGACTGACATCAACAGGCGAGAGATGAAACTGCTAGATACTGAAGCAGCCTTGTGAGGCTTCGAGAAGTAGACTTTTCTTAAGGATGTATATTCAGTGTGTAGACAGAGGAATATTATAGCCGGCATTTCCCTTCCATAGGTTACCATAGGTTTTTTTTTGTTTTTTACCTTGTGCTTTTCTGACGCGTCATAAATAATTTTTAATTAAATTAAAATTTCTGTATTATTATTATTATTATTATTATTATTATTATTAATATATATTTGTTTATTGGCAGGGACAATGCACAATATTGTGCCAGATGTAGCTGAAAGATCTGTAGTCCCTGGGTGGAAGCCCCCAATGGTGGACAGGCAAAAATAAAAGAATAAAAAACTGAAAACGTTTATACATAAAAAGCATGTATAAAATGAAACACCCTTTAAAAGTATACTAATAACAACAACATTAATAAGCGAGCAACTAATGAAAAAAAAAACACAAATCAAAACAAAACAAACAAAAAATAAATCCAAACATGTGAACCAGTGGTTTGCAGCTCAGTAATCAGTACAGTAGCTGCTTCACTGCATTTTTTTGTACTTGTGCTTTACTTTAGTACTAACATTATTTATCACATCCAAAATTTAAGCTTTTCCACACATTTTAACAATCTTCTGTGAATCACTGCCTATAGATAAAAGTGATATCTTCTTCTTTATCTTCTTCTTTCAGTTGCTCCCTTCAGGGGTCGCCACAGCTGACCATCTTTCTCCATCTCACTGTATCATCCTTCTCTGTCACATCAACCCTCTGCATGTCCTCCTTCACTACATCCATGAATCTTCTCTGTGGTCTTCCTCTTTTCCTTCTGCCTGGCAGCTCCATATTCAACATCCCTTGTCCAGTATATCCACTATCCCTCCTCTGCACACGTCCAAACCATCTCAGCCTTGCCTCTCTAACTTTGTCTTCCAAATCCTTCAAACTGAGCTGCTCCTCTGTACTCATTTCTAATACTGTCCATGAAAACCTTAAGATCTCCAGCTCCACCTCGTGTCTTTTTGTCAGTGCCACCGTCTTTAGAAAAAAGCAAGTACATCCGAGGCATTAGAAGTTAGTACTGCCCCCTTTAACAGTAATAGCTTCTCATGGGCATTTTGCATAGCTTGCTGAAATCTTTAACCACTCTTCCATTCAAAATTTCTCCAGTTGAAAGATGTTTGAGAGTTTCTTTGCTTGCTCTCCCTGTTTCTGCTCATCATATTCCGATTTGGGTTCAAATTTTGGCTTTGACTGGATCGTCCCATAACCCTTCATTTTTCCTGATCCCTTGGTCAACTTCAACTTTCAGACAGACAACTTCTCATTATCTTCAAATGATGATCCCACACTATTTCAATAATATTGAGGTCAAGGCTCTGGGGAGGCCAATCCATGACTGATAGTGTTCCACTGTGTGCTTTTCTTTCCAGGTATGCTTTTACTGCTTTGGCAGTGTGTTTGGGATCATTGTCATGCTGAAAAATGAAGTCATTGCCAATCAGGTGCTTTTCAGATGGTAATGCATGGTGGATTAAAATCTGATCATACTTTTCTGTGTTCTGTGTTCATAATTCCATCACTTTAGATAAGATCTCCAACACCACTGGCTGAAATGCAGCCCCAAACCATGACAGATCCTCCACCATGTTTTACAGATGGCTGTAGACACTCATTGTTGTACCTCTCTCTTGACCTCCTTTGTACATTATGGTGGTGATTTAAACCAAAAATTTCAAATTTGGATTCATCACTCCATAAGAGCTGTTGCCACTGATTTTCAGTCCAGTTCTTGTGTAATTTGTCATACCTCAGCCTTTTATCCTGTTTTCCTTCCTTAAGAATGACTTCTTGACAGCCACCCTTCCACTGAGACCATTTCTGATAATTCAGTGAACAGTAGATGGATCAACTGAAGGGTCAGATGCATCTCTCACATCCTGTGTCAAGTCTTTGCTGGATGTTTTTTTTATTTCTTAAGGACATAATTTTCATCTGGTTTTGTCCTCCACTTGTCTAGTTTCCTCATTTTTTTAAGCAGAGATATGCCAAGTTTTCAGCTAATAGCGCTTTGAGAATCACCTCACTGCTGCAAAAATACTATTTTGTGTCCATTTTATGTCTGTCCAACTGTGTTATCTTTGGCATTTTTAATAGATTCATCTAAAGAAATGGGAACAAATGTGTTTTTGCAACAGGCTGCTAGTAACAAACTGCCTAAAGATACAATTTAAAATTGGTTCTTTGCTATGTTTTCTGTTATGCGTAGACACAACACTGGCTCATCCCTTGAGTTAGGTGCTATTTTATGCTTGAATGATTCATAAGTCAGTGTTAAGTGGCTTAACAAACAGCATTCAACAACATTTGTCTGAAAATGTTTAGGCACAAGAACTGGGCTGAAGAAAAAGTAGCCAGTGTCCAAAGAAAAACTTTGAACAACCTTCAGAAAGCCTGAAGAACTATTGTTCAAGACCACTTTAAAATATTACAAGAAAGTCTGGCTCCTTGGAAGAGAAACAAATGTTAACCATACATTGCTTTATTCTATACACTTTATTTACCTCACATCCATGGCTAATTTACCAACTAACCTAACATGCATGTCTTTGGACTGTGGGATGGAGCTAACATACTCAAAGGAAACCCATGTGGGCACAAGGAGAACATGCAAACTCCACACAGAAAGGCCCTGGCCAGGGTTCAAACCAGGAAACTTCTTGCTATGAGGTGACAGTGCTCACCACTGCTCCACTGTGCCACCCAAGCCTACACCACTTAGTACTTACAGGTGGTCTCTCATCCAAGTATTAACCAGGCCTGGCCCTGCTCAGTATCCAAGATCAGATCAGAGATCAGGCTTGCTCAGGATGCTATGGTATAAGCCAATTATTCTACTGTGCTTTAGTCTACTAATAACTGCAATAATATATCTAATGTGTTAGGACACATTGATGACAGTGCTAAACTTGGTCAGTACAATCATACGATTTTAAATAAATCTAAATTAAAATCTGTGATAAGTGAGATTACACTAACAGCTCCGGGTACAGGTCTCCAAACTAGAACAGGTCAATTAGATTATTAGCAAATTAGCATACCTCTCCAGTAACACTGAAATATAGTGTTTTTGTGGAACTTCACTATGGTTTACTTGGGTTTATTAAGACAGCAATACTCTCAGGTCATTTTTTTGATCACGTTTCTCAATGAGATTCAAAAGATTCAACCATTTGTTTTTGGTTTAATCTATTTTTAAAAGCTGTCTTTTGTGGGTACCCCAGATCTTGAGAGTAGAAGCATGGATGATTGAATGGGTAGATCAATGAATTATGCCACTAGAGTCCCACTTTAAACTATTCTGGTAGCACAAAGAAGTACATGTGCAAATATGGATTAATAACAGGGGTATGTGGAAACTAATAAGGGTCTGTATAACCTCATAGCTACAGAAAAGCATGAAAACCATCATGGGTTTTAAATCATGGTATTTATGTTGTAAATTTTCTGTAGAATAAGTACAAAGCTATGAAGTAAAATACAGATGTTTAGACATCATAACATGGTCATGAAGGAAGATTTGTAATCACTCATCTGTCTGCTTTCCTGGGTGTTCAGCTCAATACTGACTCAATACTGACATCATTGCTCTAGTCCAGTCATCCTCTCACCTGCCTTTTCCGAGTCAATCAGCCTCCATTCTGCGTACTTTAAATCTCAGTGCTCTTCTGTCATTCTGCCTTTCAGACTCTCATTTGTGCGACCCACCACCACCTCCCCATCTCTGCCTCACCCTGGTCACTCAGAGCCCCATCCAAGCCTCCATCTTCATCTTTACCACCTTCAGTGTCTATCCTATCACTGCTGAGATTCTATTCTGCTAATATGGGTCATCGGAGTCTAATCACCGAACAGCTTAATTGAATTCTGTATCTCAATAAATCATGTTCAGTTCTTCCAAATTATCTCTCTTGATTGAAGTGGTTGTTTGCCAAAAAAAATAAGAGAATGACTCTATTCAGCACCACGGACAGAGACAGTATGCTTTAAACGTTTTTAAAAAAAAATTTAAAATGGCACTATTTTTTCCCTGCTGCATATGTTACAGCACTCTGTCCTCATCTTGTCCTCATATCATATGGAGTTGAAGAAAGAGCTACAGTAGTAGTCTGACAGAAGGCCTATTTTTGCTTCAAACCTGTTTCAACAACTTGGGCCAGCTGACCTGTCTATAAAGAGGCAATAACCTTTCATCTTTTTTAGCAGCCAGTCTGCATAACTGACCGGTGAGAGGTACCAGCTGACAGTCTTGAGATCAGTGGTGCTGGAGAGGCTCCCTTGGGGATAAGACGTGGAATGACCACAGAGTGAAAATTAGCTTAGAGCTTCTGGCAGGACCACATAACCATGTGCAAAATATATTACTGAGCTCTGAGAGCATTTCTTTATACTAATAAAACATGCAGCCAAGCTCTTTGGAACCAGATTCAAACAGTCATCTTTCATTGATGACAAAAAGCAGTCACAGAGGCTGAAATCAGGGTGTTGCTAGTTGTAAAAAAAAAAAAAAAAAAACCCAAAAAGGGTTAAA
>VUQS01050725.1:11578-25734 GCA_015108495.1 Heterochromis multidens | reverse complement strand
GCTTCAGTTACTGTAAAATATGGATGACACGAAGTGAAATATTGTAAGAGCCTTTGTGGAAATTGCAACATAGTGTTTGTTTCTAACTTTTAATCTTTTTTTAAACTTGCTGGAAATGACCCTGTTTACATTTTCCAATCACTCACTGTTTCCCAAGGTGTGAAATTCCATACTTCTGTGGTAAATGTTGCGAATGAGTAAACGTATGTGGTGAAAGTGGAAAATGATTCACTTAAATCTGATAATAGCACAATATATTTGAAGTGCCTGATCATTTTTTTTTTTTTTATACGTGGCCTCTCTCTGACATCTGTTGTGCTTATCGAGGCAATTGCAGTATTACTATTTATTTGAATGTATTTTTTATATGATATTTTTATGTCCAAAACATGACTACTACTTTTTTCTCAAAGCGTAACACGTCTCCACTTATGACAGTAATACCAGCCCCATGTTTCAGCAGCTGTTTGACTTCAGAAGCACAATTTTTCTCATATTGATGTCTCTCCTAAACAAAACAACTGGCATTTGTCGGAGTAAATAAAGTTCTTTGTTGAGGTTGTTGTGTTTTAATTTAAGGCTGAAGGCTACCTAAGTGACATTGGGCTACGGGGCACGGTCACAGCAGACTTTTTAGTGTCACAGAAGCGAGAACACAGGTTTATTAGTGACTGATGGGGAGGTTGAGGTTTTTGTGCAGATGGGTAGTGAGAAACTGTGCAGAAAACCCATTCACGCTCAAACAAATATAGAATCTCCAATCAACCTAAGATGAATGTGTTTGGACTGTGGGAGGAAATTGGAAAGGTTCAGCCAACAAGAAAGTTCAAACCCAGAACCTTTCAGCTGTGAGGCGATGGTGGTAATCACTGTGCCAGCCTGGTATGTGCTGTTTTCTCAGTTTTGGGCAAGTAAACTACTTTGTTCTGCTTTGTGTATATTTTTAGTTAAGCAAGCTTGACTGCAGCTGTCTAGGCATCTAAGGAGATAATAAAGTTGAGATATGGTTTTGGGGGTAATACAGGTATGATTTTGTTGTCAGCAGTCAAGAGTTAAGCTTCTGGGGGAAGCCGCTGTGGCCAGGGGAGTCCGAGCCAGCTAGTTCTCAGGGAGGGAGTCATATTGCCAGCTGCAGCCTCATACCCCCTTCCCCATGTAATTGTAGGTTTTCGTTAACCAAGAGTTATTTTTATCTGCTTTTAGGAGTTGAGCAAAGCACACATTTAAATTGCAAGGTGGAAGAGTTCATTATGGCTTTGCTTGATGGTTATTCAGAAAACTCCAAGCTTTCCAAACTCCCCCAATAAACTGCTGATTGTTATATTTACATTTGTTTTTTACTGAAACAAAGACAGAAGGTTTTATCCTCTCTGTGACTTTAAATCTGTCTTCTCCATAAAGTGATTTGCATGTCTCTTATTATTGGTTGGTGGAAATCCTGTGCAAACTTCTGATTGGTTTTGTTTTTGTTCCTTCCCGTTTTTTTTCATGAATGTGTCATTCAGA
Organism: Heterochromis multidens; assembly: GCA_015108495.1. Lineage (NCBI taxonomy): Eukaryota > Metazoa > Chordata > Actinopteri > Cichliformes > Cichlidae > Heterochromis > Heterochromis multidens. The sequence continues at coordinate 24,228 of VUQS01050725.1, read as the reverse complement.
TCACAAGACTTCAGACCACAAACTCAAATCCTTCTTCATTTATAAAGTAGGTAAGTCAGTGTTTGTAAGCTTGCTTTTAGTTTATTTCACACTTTCTTTTTACATGACAGTCTGTGATTTTAGCCCAGTGTAACTGCATCACATAACACATGTGATGATCTGAAAAATTATGGAGCATTAAAGGATATAGAAAGAAGGTCCCAATTCCTTGCTCTTAAATAGTAAAAACTGTAAATACTCTTATTGATTTGATTTGTCTCATAACTGAAAAGGCTTTGTTTAAACAAACAACACTACTTTTGCACTGCCCTCTCAAAATGTCATAATACTGTCATAATCAACACCATGTTTCCTTCCTGGCAGGGATGAGGTACTTCAAGCCTGCGGTGCTGCTGCACTTTATTCTGATCAGCCTCGTCTCAGGGTTGCAGTTTTCAAGATCACCTTTTTCCCAAGTGCCTTTCCTGACTGTGTGGAACGCCCCATCTGCCAACTGCCTCTCTCAGTATGGCGTTAACCTTGACCTGGGGATGTTTAACATCGTCCAGAACCAGAATCAAACCTTTATGGGTCAAAATATAACCATCTTTTATGCTGATAAGCTCGGTCTGTATCCAAGGTATTCCCAGCAGGGAGAAGCTATTAATGGCGGGGTGCCACAGAACATCAGCCTTAATGAACATCTCAGAGTTGCCAGGGAGAATATAAACATGTATATGCCTGACAGGGGTTTCCCGGGCCTGGCTGTGGTGGACTGGGAAAATTGGAGACCTGAATGGGAGAGAAACTGGGACACTAAGAAGATATACCAGGAGGGCTCAAGAGTACTAGTGAGGTCTAAGCATCCAGACTGGAACCCCAAACAAGTAGATACTGCAGCACGCATGGAGTTTAACGAAGCTGGGAGGAATTTCATGGAGGAAACGTTGAAACTGGGGCAGGCAGCAAGACCATATGGTTTGTGGGGCTATTATGGTTTTCCCAACTGCTACAACTACTACAGCAACCAAAGCACCAACTACACAGGGGAGTGTCCAGCTTTGGAGATAAAGAGAAATGACAGGCTTCTCTGGCTGTGGAGCACCTCCTCTGTTCTGTATCCTGACATGTATCTCAGCCTCCAGATGCAAGGTCTTGGCAGAGAAGTGCTCCTCTATTCCCGCCACCGCGTCCTGGAAGCAATGAGAGTAGGGGATCAGGTGACTCCTTCAGCACCCCCTGTGTACACCTATGCTCGTATCGTCTACACCTTCTCGCTGGATTTCCTCTCTCAGGCAAGAATCAGATTTTCAAACTCAAACATTGTGTGACTGTCATAATTGGTGCTGTATATTTTGCTCACCTCTTTGTTTCTGTACCACAGGAGCACCTGGTCTACACTGTTGGAGAGAGTGCTGCTTTAGGCTCTGCTGGTGTGGTTCTTTGGGGCGACACAGCTCTTTCCAAATCTCAGGTACAATAACTGACTTGTCCATTTTATGCAATTGGTTGTAATAGTGAAAGTGAGTTGTTGTTTGTTCTTAAAGTTAGAGCTTTTAAACATGTTGAAAGATTAAAGTTAAAAGCATAAAAAAAAAAACTCCACCCCTTCAGGCAAACTGTATTGCACAAAAATGACTTTGAGATTGAAAAGAAAACATACTTTAAAAGTTCCTTATTTCTTTCATGCTCCACTGCTTAACACTTACACTGTATATTTCATTTGTTATCTCTCAGCCACAAGGCCTTTTGATCCTGCTGAATACACAGTACTGGTAAAAAGAACAGTACACACTTTTTCAGTTCCAAGGTTTTATGTATCAGGACATATTAAAAATCATCTGGTCCTGAGCAGGTCTTAAAGTTAGGTAAGTACAACCTTAGATGGACTACAAGATATGACATATTGCACCGTGTCATTATTTATTTAACAAAATCTAAGCCAAAACACAGAAGCAGTGTGTGAAAAATACAGCACATCCTTACTGCTTCTGTAGGAATTAAGAGGGAAAATAGAGGCCAGGTAGAGCTAATCAGATGCACTTGATTAACTGATCATCAGCAAGTGTGAGCACCTCTATAAAAGCAGAAGTTTAGAAGTTTTAGGACAGTACGTGCAGAAAAAGACCGAACAACAATGGCTTGTTTTGAAGGGTTGCCAAGAGAATCTGTGCTCTATGAAAAGAACATGGCAGCACAGCTTAGGTTTGCAAAGTTGCGTCTGAACAGACCACAGAATGTCTGGAACAATGTCCTTTGGACAGATGGGGAAAACCACACACAGCATATCAGCACAAATACCTCATAACAGCTGTCAGGCACGGTGGTGGAGGAGGCTTGTTTTGCAGTCACAGGACTTGAGCACCTTGCAGTTATTGAATCAACCATGAACTCCTCTGTATACCAGTATACTAGAGTTAAATATGAGGCCATCTGTCTGACAGCTAAAGCTTGGCTGAAACTATGTCATGCAACAAGACAATGATCCCAAGCACAGCAGCATATCTACAACAGAATGGCTGAAAAAGAAAAGAAGCAGGAGCTGTACATAAACAAATGCCTGCAAACCCCATCTGAACTGAAGCAACGTTGTAAAGAAGAGTGGGCTAAAAAAGTGATACAGAAAACAATTACTTCAAGTTATTGCTGTTAAAAGTGGTTCTACAAGCTACTGAATCATGGGGTGTACTTAGTTTTTCGTGCACTTCTGCATTTTGGTTTAGTTTTTGTTAAATGAATAACAACATGGTGTAATATGTCATGTACTGTTGTTCATCTGAGGTTGTACTTACCTAATTTTAAGACCTGGTAACTGGTAGCCGGGATCATTTTTTTCATTCTGTCCTGATATCTAAAAACCTCAGAGAGCGCTCATTGACAGAGGGCGCACTTTCTTTTTAGCGTGACTGTACATCCCATCACAAATATGTGGTTTAATTTTGTAAAATGGCTCAGCAGATCTCTGCACAGCTGGACACTGATATTTAGCAAACATTACTCATATGGGAGTAAATGAGGCATTTGCTGGAGATTCTTTTCAGCTGCAGATTAAAGTGTTTAAAACAACAGGACTTTTGGATACAGGACTGAGTCAAAATAACCTATAGTGCTTGTTTTTGTGTTAATGAGTATCACTGGGTAAAAATAAGGTGGCTCATTGTTGTGTTTTTAACAGCTTATTGATGATGATGATGATGATGATGAAGTGTTTTTCTTTTTGCAGTGCCTTTTCTGACCACTGAAGATATCTTTAATAGGCTTAGTGTGCTTTTTTTTCTTCCTATGGAGGAAAATAACAGGACATTTTACCTGCTGGGAAATCCATCTCTTTTCTTGTTGTATTAGCTGTTGAGTAATCATCATCATTACACTAAATACTATATTTATACTGTTACCTGAGCACATACGTAGCTTAAAGTAATAACACTGTTAGCATCATCTATGTAAATTCAGACAAACGTTCGATTCTGTTATATAAAGTTGCATTAACGCTTTTACTGGGCATCCCTGGTTTATTGTTTCCTGTTTCTTTCCTATTTTCAGGCTACCTGTAAGGCTGTCAAATCCTACATCGATAGCACTCTGGGTCCTTACCTGGTTAATATAACATCAGCAGCTACTCTTTGTAGTCAGACCATGTGTTCCTCTCATGGAAGGTGCCAGAGGAGGGATCCACATTCAAGGGCCTACCTTCACCTCGACCCTGCCTCATGGAAGGTGGTGTCCAAGAGGAAACCAAAAGGAGGGAGGAACTACAAAGTTTTAGGACATATGCTGCCACATCATGTAAAACTAATGGAGTCTGAGTTTCGGTGCAGGTGTTACTCTGGGTGGAGTGGTGAGAGCTGCTCTGAGCCAGTTCAGTTATAAGACTTTACTTGAAGGGAGGTAAGCCAGTGAGAGTATTGTTTAAATAAATGGCAGTAAAATTTGTGGAATTAAAAACTCAAAGAGTGCATGCGCTCTCCTGTGAAGGGAATCTTTTAAATCCTTAACCAGTGTTGTTTTTACAAAGAATTGTTTTCTACTTTTTCTTTTTTAAAAACTTGTATATGCAACAGTTTTGTACTTTTGAAGCTAGTAACCAGTTAATTGCTTCTTAGAAGTAAATAGATGAATATACATTCACTGGACACTTCATTAGGTACACCTTGTTAGTACTGGGTTGAACCCCCCTTTGCCTTCAGAGCTGCCTTAATTCTTTCTGGCATAGATTCAACAAGGTGCTGGAAACATTCCTCAGAGATTTTGGTCCATGCTGACATAACAGCATCACACAGCTGCTGCAGATTTGTCGGCTGCACATTCATGATGCAAATCTCCTATATCACCTCTCTTGGATTGAGATCTGGTGACTGTGGAAGCCATTTGAGTACAGTGTCATATTCAAGAAACCAGTTTGAGATGATCTGAGCTTTGTGACATGGTGCATTACCCTTCTGGAAACAGCCATCACAAGATGAGTACACTGCAGTCATAAAGCAATGGACATGGTCAACACCATTACTCCAGTAGGCTGTGGTGTTTAAACAATGCTCAACAATGCTAGGGGCCCCAAAGTGTGCCAAGAAAATATCCCTGTTTTCGCGTTGTTTACGCCAAATTCTGACCCTACCATCTGAATGTCGCAGCAGAAACTGAGACTGATCGGACCAGGCAGTGTTTTTACAATCTTCTATTGTCTAATTTTGATTTAGGTTTGATATGTTCATGTTTTTTATGCCAAAGAAAGATTGCTTTCAGAGATGCTCTTCTGCATACTTTGTTGTAATGAGTTGTTCTCCTCTAATCTCTGGTATCAACAAGGCATTTTCACCCAGAGAACTGCAGCTCACTGGATTTTTTCTCTTTTTCAGATTATTCTCTGTAAACCTTAGAGATGGTTGTGTGGGAAAGTCCCAGTAGATCAGCAGTTACTGCACATACATCTGCCACCAACAACCATGCCTCAATGCATGGAGTTGCTGCCATGTCATTGGCTGATTATATATTTGCATAAATGAGCTGTTAAACAGGTGTACCTAATAAAATGTCCGGTGAGTGTATATTATCATTTGAGTGACAGAAATCAGCTTTAAACTTTTATGAAAATACAGTCTCTAGAAGTTTTCCTCTACTGCAGTATTTTGTTTTATTACTTTGAACTTCATTGTCCATAATAAGGTTAGTCACAGAGTCTGACATGAATTCTGTGCTCACCTTTTAAGACGTGTTGCTACGGGTACAAATTTCAGCATATCAGTGAAGAAGGAACTCTAGTGTCCAGCAGCTAAACAATGCAGCACTTGCAGCACTTGTATATTCAGGTTTGATTGTAATAATTGTGACAGTCACAAATTAGTGTTCAGAGCACAGTATTATTATGTCTTTAAAACATTTGTGCAAGGACCATTTAATGTTAAATGTAATAGCCTATTGTCACCGCATGAAACCTGCAGGTGATCTCCTGGATTTTAAACTTCAGAACTGGGTGATCATGGCTGCTGTAGCACCATCAATCTTTTTCTTGATATTTTATCTCCATAATAAATTCATCTGTATTTGATACTTTACATCAGCGTCTCTTGAAAGATTATTTCTGCATGTTTAACCACCATTCCCAAAACAGGTGGAACTACATGTTAAGAGTGCATGATACTAGACCCTGGACCTGTTCACCTAAATAATCAAAAGAAGAAACACAAGTTTGTGTCTTCAGTACATTTTATAGACCAATATTGTAATGTATGTGTATACAAGGCCTCCTTTGGATGTGTTGAAAGCAGTCACCCATTTGCACAAGTGTCTGAATCTGTCGCTGAGGAATTGCTCTCCATGCCTCTGATGAACACGTCAACACAGCATGTCCCAGGTGTGTTCAATAGGATTAAATGCTGGCCAAGGAAGTGTCTGGATATGCTCTGGATCCAGAAAGGCCTGTGCTACTTGGGTGGGTGGGGTGGGGGGCAGGCATTGTCCTGCTCAAACAGCTGCAGGGGAGCATGCGGCTGCAAGAATGATGCAAATACAGTTTGGAACAGCTCATCTCAGTATCTCCGTCAGATCCCAACCAAGAACATCAGATCAGAGATGGTGCGCTCATAGACATGCAAGGCTGCAGCAACAGTTCGGACATGCATGCCAGCATTCAGCATTCAGCATTCAGAAACAGCCCAGCCTTGGCCAGGGTCAGTCAGTCATAGCAGGGTGGCACTGATGATGATATTGTGCATACACTAATTTTTTGTGTTCTGAGACCAGTGTCTTAAGAATGCAGTAAATTAAACTACTTTTGACCCCAACCACTGATTAAAACCAGTCAATGGAACCGAAAACTACTCACAGAATATGTTCGAATTTTCTGCATGGTTAAAATGATGTACAGCGAAAGTGGAAATGCATTTCACAACATAAAACTTATTTTGTGACTAGTATAGAATACAGCCAACATTCATGTCAGTAATTACACCTGTGCATGTACTTAGAATTTATACTTTCTGTTTTGCAGGAACCTCCTGACAGTATATTGGGTAAAGTGGCTCCACATTCACTCAATACATTTACAAGCCATTCTGCCTAAGGAGTACTTTTACTTTTGTTGCTTTTAAAAATACATTTAGCTGGTAATACTCAACACTGTTTGAAGGAGCCTGTTAATGTAAACAGGCTCCTCAAAGTTTCCTGTAATCCGAGTGCCTAGATTGACGTTTCAAATTTTTTGTTTGCAGGTTTTTGACCAGCAGGTGGTGTTGGTGGACAACTTACTAAAAGAAAAAAACGCATCAGACATCAAGGTCAGAGCTCTGAGTGTGGGTAATCACTGAAAAAGTCAAATAAATTCAGAGGTAAAGCCCCGTTTGGCCGTGTATGTCAGATTCTGATACGTATACACCACTGCTGTGCAGCAGCTGGTGTGCCCACTATGAAACGAACCTACTGTAACACAGAACCAAAGGGAGCAAAGAGGTGACCTTGATTGATTTAAGAGTGGCATGTACAATGCTGTCTTATCTGATAGAAACCACTGCCAAAAACTGGTGTCACTGGTGGTAATTTCCCCTCCTCTGTCCCCCGAGGCTCAGCACACCAGAAAAATAGACACAAGGCCCCACTGTTCCCCACTTCCGGCTTTATCATAACTGGCTGGATTGTGAGGAAATGAGGAGAAGATGGATGCTTATTTTGAAGGCAGTAGCAAGTCTGTGCTTTCTGAACATCATTTTGGCCTTTATAGTTCATTTTGTAGTTGTTTTCTGAAGAAGACAGCTGTCTTGACTGGTTTTCAGAGACCAAGGTAAAAATTGAATATACGTCCTTAAACACTGTGTTTACCTGTAGTTACTTGATAATGGCAGGAAAAAAAAAAAAACACAGCTGGGCTCTCACAATAACCTAGAGTCATTCTAGTTAGGTTATTATTTTCCCCTCACAACATAAAATTCGCTCCATTTGTCCAAATGCAAGGAAGAAATTACAGACTAATAATGTTGTTGTTGTTGTTGTTTTTTTAATCAAGTTTATTTAAAATATAAGAAAACAAAAATCAGATTCAAAATAAAGTTTTAGTGGAGCTTAAAATTTAGACAAGCTGACCTTAAATAGAATATTTCATATAAAGATACTGACTTTTATACAGTAGAACTATCCATCCATTTTCTAATTAAACCACAATCATGCTGGTTCTGACCCCCAAAACCCTTTGTCAGCTGAGGGTGAGCAAGAAGTGGGGTGCACCTTATACAGGTCACCAGTCCTTCAGCCTTTTCACAACTTTAAAATTGCCTTTAAGTATCTGTACATGAACGGAGGCTGTCCTGATCACTTTATCTGCTTCGAGTGGTCATTTCCTTTTCCTACACCCTCCATCAGGTCTCTCAGGCCCTCTATTTCTCTATCCTCTCATCTCTGCATTTCTTCATTTTGGCGTCTCGCTCCGTCACCCTTTCATGGTCACGTCTCCCCTTCCCCTGCTGCTCGGTCTAGAGATCGTCTCGCTTGCGCTTGGTTTAATAACTGTTTTGTCACGCTCGGTCTCTGTGTCCTTCAGAGGAGTTGACTCTCTGATCAGGTTTCTTAAAGATCTGATGCACACTTGTTTACATGATTTATGTGTGTATGTGCCACCAGGGCCTCAGCATTGTGCATTGATCAGGCTGTTAAATGCTGAATAGTTGCCATGAGACTGTGATGTGAATAAGGGTACTATTTGTATAGTAAAATGTTAATCACTTCTTTTGCTGACAGATGAGAAGAATGACACCAATTTAATGTGTGCATGCTAATTATGCGTGCTTAACAAACAGCTGAAATCAGGGGAAACAGCGCGTGGTTCTGTTGAAAGCTTAAGAAAAGAAAAGTAGTGTGATGTTAGAGAGCAGAGGGAGGAGGCTGGGTTGGATGGAAGGGTCAGCAAAGAAGAAGAACTGCTTTCCTTTTTACAGTTAGCACTTTTTTTTTTTTTTAACTTAACCAAAATTGTTCCCTAACTAAGTAGTAATCATAACCATGATGAAGGTTCCTTAACTAAGTTGGTTTTTCTGCAGAAATATGATAATTTCCTATTTCCTGCCAATGAGCAAATGGTTTTTCAGCCTAAACCTGGCTGCAGAATAAAAGTTTTGTCTTTTTGAAACAACATTGTTATCCTTTCACTGCTTCCATAAATAAATAAATGCTCATAAATATATAGTTTGTTTCATCCTGAGGTTCATTTGAAGGAGTTGTGACCAACTGGTTTTTGGTCAGGACTCAGGAGCAGTGACTTGTTGGAGTCTGAGCTGTTATTTTTTTGTTGTTGTTGTTTTTTTTCCCAGATTTAAGCAAACAAGATGTAATATGTTAATTTGCGAGCTGCTTTTGGCCTTTATTCCAAAAATGTTATTCCTTTAGTAAAAAATGTCATATAATCTTTGATAAGCATCACATGAACTTTTATATCCTTTTGGCAAACAGCAACTTTTGTATGAACTGGAAATGCGTCCTTCTATTTCAAAGTAAAAGCACCTCATTGTGAGTGAGCAGGCTGTAAAAACTGATGGGGAGCTGTCTTTGAATCACCTTTTATAACAATTCTTTGTAAGTAAATGTAATCAGAGGAGTGAATTGGAGACTTGAAATGAAAGGATGAAAAAAGCAGCATGGTGAGAAGGTCATGGCGTCCTATTTCTAAGGAGATGCAGCTTTGATATCGTTCCACTCAGAGGCTGCATGTCCACTGGCAGACTCACAACCAGGCCACATCCTGTATTAGCGTGCAGCATGGCTGGATGGAGAGGAGGTGATTGATGCATTTGCATGTGAACTAGTGTAACAGTAATATAGGGATGTACAGTAACTTGGTGTGCTATATGTGCATGTTTGTGATATGAAATGTGTTTCTGTGCTATTGCTGTTGAAGATTTGCTTTCTCTGCTGTACGCCTCCTGACGAGAGGTGACCTGACAGACTGTCACATGTGACTTATCCTGCGACGGGCAACCCTGTGCTCAACCTCAGTCTTTGCCCTGCAAGACCCCATCAGAGCTCAGAGAATATCATTTAAAAGCAAGTGGAAACTCACATTCACACACTTACTATACAAAGGTGGCTCCTGCCAAAGTCACACAATAACTCTGTGTGCCTGGGAGCCACTCAGGTGGAAAATTACACTGACCAATCAATCGCTAATACAAAGTCTTTCCTCCGGTAGGGGCCAATCAAAAGCTCACAATGTGCCTTCTCCTTGAGACAACGGCCAATCAGTTGCTCACAATGCTTGTCGCTGTCATGTTGATGCTGATAAAATGTAATTATTCTCTGTTTTCATGGACGTATATTGATGACACAGGGCAGTGACGAATGGTGACAATAAATAAATGCAAGATAATAAGAAAATAACTGAGGAAATGGAAGAAGAAAAAGCATTTTTTCAGCACCGATGCCCTTTCAGTTTGTAATTAATTCAAATATGATTTTTTTTCTTTCTGCAAGCATATAATCCATTTCAGCATTTTCACATTCATTTTATAGGATTTGATCTTGGCTCATTTGAATAAACATTTTGCTCCATATTAGTCTGGGTAATGAAGTGGATCTCAGAAGAAAAATGCTTTTGTTATGAGAGTGGCACAAAGGAGTGTCACACTGGTCAACTCAGCAGGGAAATTGCTGATTGGATACCAGATTCCATCTGATGCAGAATACCAACAATTAATTAGCTTTTTTTTTTTTTTGACAAAGTTTGACTGTCAAGAATGATGAGCATGGGGTTGTTTGGGTAGGAAGTGGGGATTCAAAACTCTGTGTTTTCTGGTGACTGAGTTTTTGTCTATGGATGTAATTTACTTAAAGTTTACCTGGAATCCACAAGATAAATATATACAGTTGTGGTCAGAAGTTTACATACACTCATTATGGGCATGAATATCATGTTAATTTTAGGCTTTTAATGATTTCTTTGTACTGTCCTTTTTCCAGGGTGGAATGATACATACACCCCACTAATATTTGGTTAAATGTCCCTCAGCAAGTTGCACCTCAACCAGATGCTTTTGGTAGCCATCAACAAGCTTCTGTATAATTCTGGCTGGACCACTGGACCACTCTTCTTGGTAGAATTGGTGGAGTTCAATTAAACTGGTTGGTTTCCTGGTACAGACCCAGCTTTTAAACATAGTACACAAATTTTCAGTAGGGTTGAGGTCGGGGCTTTGGGAAGGTCATTCCAGCAGCTTAATGTTAGCCTGCTTTATCCATCCAAAACCAGTTCTGGTGCATGTTTGGGGTCATTGTCCTGCTGGAACATCCAACTGTGTCCAAGTTTCGATCAACTAGCTGTTGATTTGAGGTGAAGTTGAAGAATTTGGAGGTAGTCCTCCTTCTTCAGTATTCCATCCTCTTTGTGTAATGTACCAGTACCACTGGCAGCAAAACAGTCCCAGAGCATGATGCTTGACAGCTGGTACAGTGTTCTTAGGTTTGGAAGCCTCACCTTTACTCCTCCAAACATACCTCTTGTCATTGTAGCCAAATAGCTCAATCTTTGTCTTGTCTGAACATTAAACTTTTCTCCAGAAGGTATTGGACTTGTCCATGTGGGCAGCTGCAAATTTTAGTCAAACTTGAAGGCACTGATTTTGGAGCAGGGGGTTCTTTCTTGGTCGGCACCCTCTCAGTCCATGGTGATGTAAAACTGGCTTCAGTGTGGACAGAGATACTGGTGTTCCAGCAGGTTCCAGTTCATGGCAGGTTTGAGCCTTGGTGGTTCCTGGGTTGTTCCTGAGCATCCTAACTAATTTCCTCTGATCTGAGGGTGACAGTTTCTTCTTCCAGATCTTGGCAAAGTGGTGACACATCAGAATAATTTTAATTGTACTTATGTACAATTGTTTAAACTGATGATCCTGGAATCTGCAGTTGGTTAGAAATTGCTCCAAGAGACCTTCCCAACTTGTATCAATCTACAATTCTCCTTCTTAGAGCTTCACTGAGTTCCTTGGACTTTCCCATTGTTCAGAGTATTGGTCAATCCAGTGAGCGCTGTCAAAAAAATCCTTTTTATTCTGCAAAGAGAAACTACTAGTTGAAGTCAATCATGATCACTAATGAGAAATTAATAAGCCTTGGCCTTGTCAAGTTAAAAGACTTAAATAATTATTAAAAGACTATTAAAAGATTTAAGTGAATGTCTGTATATATTTGAGCGTGTGGATTTGAGAAAATCCAAAATAAATTCAAACCTGTGCACCCAATTCTTGTTTTTTAAAGTCATTAAAGATGTTTGCTGTACAATTATTCCACCCTGGAAAAAGAAAAAATCAAAGAAATCATTAAGAGCCCCAAATTACCATGACATTTATGCCCATAATGAGTGTTTCTAAACTTCGACTGTATGTGGAACAATAAGTCTTCATACTTTTGGCTACTTGTGCTGTGAGTCTGTTTCTCATGGTTTGTCAGAGGCCTCTTAAATTTCTTGAAAAGACTTCCAAATATTGATATTTCAGACATTTTTTGTTTGACACATTACCAATAAAGTTCATGATGACAGTGGTGTATTTGTTGAAGTACTTGAAAACATAATCACCCTCATTTAAGAATCACTTCTTTGAGAATACCGCCCCCTTTTTTTCTCTTTCTATATTACGATATGCACTTACACAAATCCATGTCTATTACGAAATACTGTTTCCAGATTGGTTTGGAAAAATCAGTCAGTGTTGTATTGCGCTTGTGGATAAATGGAAGCACAAAATATTGGGGAGAGATTTTCCAGGTCAGGAGGAGGCTGTTATAGGAAGATCACATCAACAATGAGTGTAATGCTCAGGTGTCCACATACTTTTGCCCTTAATATACAAGCCCTAATTATCAAGTAAAATAAAACATTAGTCTTGCTTATACACACACACACACACACACACACACACACACACACACACACACACACACACACACACACACACACACACACACCTGCATGAACACATAAGCAAAGAGGTGGATGCACAGGGGACATGCTGATCCACAAGCACTTAGACCCAGTACCACACACAGACAAGGACACACACACACACACACACACACACACACACACACACACACACACACACACACACAGACAGATACGTACTCATTAACAAAGGCTTAGTATAGCAGCGTGTATACCCCCAGCAAAGTGGAGCACAGTCTGCCTGACTGGCCTCCCACAGAGG
>VUQS01050725.1:0-10019 GCA_015108495.1 Heterochromis multidens | reverse complement strand
AAAGCTGCTCCTGCCTGCCTCTTACACACACACACACACACACACACACACACACACACACAGATGGAAAACAGACAACAGTCCCAGACCCTGACAGTGACAGCAGGAGGGGCCAGATGTGTGTAAGAGTTTCAAAATAAAGGCCCTCAGTGTGATACAGGGGGTTATTCACTTGACCAAAACCACGTCTACTTTTCAAAATAAAAGCCCTGGTTAAAAGAATGTTAAAGTCTTACTTTTTCCAAAATAAAAGCTTTCAATTATTTATGGGACATTATGCATGAAGGCAGTAAGATTTTCAAAATAAAACCCTCCATTTCTTAATTGAAAACCAGTAGGCTATAGAAAATGACAAATCTTCACAATAAAAGCCCACAGTTAGCTATAGGAGATTAAAATAAAAGACCTGGGCTAGTTATAATAATTGAAAGGGAGTGTTAATTTTCAAATTAAAATCCTCCAATTCTTTATTGGATGTTATAAAGAAGTTTTAATGCTATGAGCTTTTTAAAATAAAAGCCCTATGTAATTTGAAAAACATAAGGATCCTGATAAGTCAGACTTCCAGAATAAAAGCCCTCAGTTAGTTACAGGAACTGATCAGCATGCTTTAAGGTGACCGGTTTTCAAAATAAAAGCCTACTATTTAGGTTTTTTACATTTTTTTTTTACATATGCATTACCTACTATCTCCCTTGAACTTTTTTTTAGCTGACCTTTTTATCCACAACTTTTTAGCAGGAAACAACAAAGCCCACCAGTAGCAACAGTCCCACCACATTTTCTCCAGAAACTGCAGCGTAGTTTATATGAATGTAAATCATTTTTGACTTATTTCAGCTTTAGTTTATTTTTTCTGAGCAATTCATCTTTCAGCTAGTGGAAACTCAAAATAAACACACACAGACTTGAGCAGAAATACATGAAACCTGTCATTACAAGGCTAAATGTCCAAGGATGTTGTCATTGTCGTTGTCATGTTTTTGCAGTTATTCAATCATTTCCCACAGCAATGAACAAACTCATAACCATTTTAGCTATTGATGGTGATAAATTAATAAAAAGACCAAAACTATTAGAATTTGGCTAATAGATTTCAAGATGCAAGGCCATAAAGTTCCATGACTCCACTGATACAAAGTTAAAGGCAAATCTGACTTAAATGTGGTCAATCTTCCCTTAAGTGTTATCTCTCAGTGCACCTCTGGACAGCTTCAAGTGCTGCTGCTAATTTTAGATACTTGTCTCTTCTGCACACTGTTAAAATGCACTCTGGATTGCCTTCATTTTGGGAAAGAAGAAAAAATTACTGGGAGCCAAATCTGATGTAATAAAGTTCAGGTCATTTGTGCAGAATGTTCTCCCTCAGACAGCTCAGGACCTTACAGTACAACTCTGCATGGACAGTCCGAGTCTGGGGGAGGAACTCCCTGTGCACACCTCTGTGATTATCTGTAAAAACCACAAGCATGCTTCTAGTCCTACGCTGACCTGATGCACCTCAGTTGAGGTTGGACACTGCAGACAGATTTACTGAAAACTGGAGTTTGGTCTCTAACTCGTAGTCAGAAATCCAGCTCTCATCACCAGTGATGACACTCAACATCACTGACACAAAAGAGTTCCTTCCTATCAGCTCAAAGCAGTCTGGCCATTCTCTCCTCTGTCCTCTGGCATCAACAAGGCATTTTCACTCAGAGAACAGCTGTGCCTAATGAAGTGGCAAGTGAGTGTACATTAAATATTATGCTAAAACCAGGTCACATGTTTTCATCAATACAGTCACAGAAAGCCATGTCCATGCCACCATCAAATTATGAGGGGATATGACAGCCTCTTCCACCAGTTGTTTCTATTAGAAACTTGTGAACAGTTTGATAGAGTTTCATGGCGGTGAAAGAATCAGTCACCCTGTTAGTCCTGGTCTTTTGTACTCAACTCCACCCTGAAGTGAAAAGCTCAAGGTGAAAGCAGACCATAAAATTAGTTTATCCTCTGAAAACTGCCTTCTGTTGCTGAGTTGGTGAGACAGATTCTGCAGTTCACAATATAGGTTATATTCTCTAAAAATCAAATTGCACATAATTACATGTGAGACTTTTCTTTGACTAAAGCACTTTCTACTTTTACTTACTCTCTGGTGTTGCACAGCTCTATTTGGAAAGGCCAGAATTATAGAACAGCCTAGTTTATGTATATCTAAGGTTATTCCATTTAAATGATCTTCTCTTATTTTTAAGTCAGCTTTTAGGAGAGCCTCCTTATTAATACAAGATTATTTTCTCCTTTGAAGAGCACAAGTGATTTGCCAGGATTCCATATTTTACCTGTGACTGTGCCCCTAAGTGTTGAAATGACCTACTTTTATACTTTTGTGGTTTCCCACACGACTAACAAGTAAATGTCTGGTGATTATTCTGGCCTGCCATCCACTTTGGAAGAAAGTGTTGACAGTTTGAGATAAATTATGGTTCAAATTATCGTCACAGCAGGGGGCAGTAGTGAATAGTGTTTCTGCTGGGAGTCTGTACCAAGATGCCTGTTTTTTTTTCAGTATTTCTGGGCGAGGTCATAAGTCTGGTTTTGTTTTCGTTTTTGTTTTTTTCTAGTGACTGCTGAGTCTTTTCTGTAGGTAGAAAATCTAGTGTAATGAGTGGTCTTGTGTGCTCTCTATATAGGTGACAGTATTCTCAAAAATACTGAAGAGTCAGACAGATAGCAGATAGTATTCGAAATAAATTGATTTTCTTTTAAAGACATGAGTAAAGAAAAGAAAAATTTACACTACAAAGACATGTGTGAAGTGTTAATTTTGAGAACTGTTCTTTTCAAACAGTTTGCTCCATGTTCTATTAGTTCCACATTTATTTTTCATGAATTATGCTGAAGATGAGGATTATACCATCAGGTGGTCTCTTTTCTGTTTCCATGGTCTTCTACCCCCTAGTTTGCTTCAATTGCAGCTTTCATTGGTTCAGTGGAGCAGTGTGGCTCCACAGGGTGACATTCGCTTGGCGCGCTGTTGTTCTTGGGCGTTGCTAAACAGCAGCTCCTGGGTTGCTCAGCCAGTGTCGAAATTCTCCAATTCTGCACCTGTTTCCTAGACAACTGACATTTAAAGGGGCGGCTCTGGTTATTGACTGTTTGCCCTTGACCCACACTCGGCTTTCACTTAAAAACTGTTTGCTTCAACCTGTGACTGCTTGAATTGTCACTTCACGGCAGTCTGTAGCAGATGTTGTAGCTGAAAACTGCATGTGAACTATTTAATTTGGGTGGGGCAACTTGGGAAAAAAAAATTTAAACAGACGAGGCTTGACTTTGCCTTGTCTCTAGTGTTTTAATTCAAAAAAAGCTTTCCACTGAGAATGCATTTGAGTCATAGTTTAAGCTTAATGTGGGAAATCAGCCTAAATGAGGAGTGAAATGAGCAAACTCCAAGCGCTATGCTGCCAAAATCAGTTGGCGGCAAAGCCCTTGTGTAGGTGTAGCTGTGGATTCAGATGAGTGACTGAAAAACAGGTTTATGTAGACATTGGCACCCTACAGTGCAACTGCCACACCACCAAATTAAAATTAAACCACCTAAGATGAATGTAGAGGAGAATTCCCTCCCCCCCTTCTCCTCCTCTGATCTCTGGTGGAGTCCTCCTTGAATGCTCTTTTATGTTATCAACACAGAGCCTGATGTCTCAATCTGGCAACTCATCTCCTGTTTCCCAGTGATGGTTATGGTGAAATTATTCACTAACAGGTAAAACCAGCAAAAATAATGTGATTTCTCACCTCAGAATAGCAGAACAGATTTTGCAGCTGGAACATGATATTTTAAGAGCTGCACGGAAATTAGCAACTAAGAAAATAGATCCAGATTTCACTTACGCTGAAAAAAAAAACAGTTAAAGTATGTAAATTTGTAATCCATGGCATTAGTGAGGTAGTAACTCTACCTAACTTTAGTGGGTGCAATCAAAGAAGACCACTTTTATAAGGGACTGGTCGAAAAAAGGCAAAAATATACTGCTTTAAAAGATGGATTTATATTTGTTAACCAACAGATTTCAACTTGCCTAATGCGTAAAAGATGCCAGTCACAGCGCTTGCATCCTCCACATGTTTAAGTGCGGTTACATTTAGACCAAGTAGCAACCTCCAGAGCTGAAAAAAATTAAGCCAATGAGGAAATGAGATGAGATAAGATATACTTTATTTATCCCAACGTTGGGAAATTTAATTTCAAACCAATAAAAATCAAGCACAACAAGCACATAACAAGATAAAATAACTCCGTCTCTGGATAAGCGGTTAAGAAGATGGATGGAAGTGGACTGTTGCATTTAGGTCCATAATTTGTTGGACAAAGACACAATTTTCGTAGCTTTGCCTCTGCATACCACCACATTGGATTTAAAATCAAATAATCAATATGTGATTGAAGTGCAGACTTTCAGCTTGTAATTGAAGGGGTTTAACAAAAAAAAAAAACTGGAGCAGGTGGAAATGTGTGTTGGGGTGTTTTGTGACAGAAGGATTAACTGCAAGAGTAAAAGGGAAGGTTTACAAGATGGCAACCTGCTATGATGTATGGTTTGGAGATGGCGGAACTAACAAAAAGAGAGGAGGTGGAGCTGAAGGTGGCAAAGTTCAAGATGCTAAGATTTTCATTGGGGGTGAGCAGAATGGACAAGATTAGAAATGAGTACATCAGAGGGACAGCTCAGGTAGAGCATTTTGGAGACAAAGTTAGAGAAGCAAGGCTGAGATGGTTTGAGCATGTGCAGAGGAGGGATAGTGGATATATTGGACAAAGGATGTTGAAGATGGAGCTGCCAGGCAGGAGGAAAAGAGGAAGACCCCAGAGAAGATTCATGGATGTAATGAAGGGGGCCATGGAGAGAGTTGGTGTGACAGAAGGGGATGCTAGGGATAGGGTGAAAAGGAGGCAGATGATCCACTGTGGTCATCCATAAAGGGAGAAGCTGAAAGAAGATGAAGATATATAATAGAGAAGAATATTTCAAAATCAACAAAGCAAAAACAGAATTTAAAGTGGCTTATTAAATGTAATAAAACAGCACAGTAAAGATCACATGACATCGAAGCGGCTCAGTATAATAGTGTAAAGTATAGTGGACAGAGGCTGACTCTAAAAACGAGTCAGTCCCCACAGACTTCCATGTT
Organism: Heterochromis multidens; assembly: GCA_015108495.1. NCBI lineage: Eukaryota > Metazoa > Chordata > Actinopteri > Cichliformes > Cichlidae > Heterochromis > Heterochromis multidens. The sequence goes on along the minus strand of VUQS01050725.1, from coordinate 4,838 downwards.
AAACACGCCAAGCTTTACAGCAACTTTAGAGGTTTTTTGTCTTTTACAACTCTGTAACAACTGCATGAGGACTTACCCTCACCCCTCTAAACTTTATTAACGATTGACATGGCCGCTTTGACTGACAGGAGCTGGTACCTTTTGGAGCATTTTAAATAGAAAAATAATGTGCAGTTAGTTTTATTAACAGGCCTACCAGGAAGTCTGTACTGCAGTTTTTGTGAGTGAAATTCCATTTGTTTTATTTTATTTTTTATTTTTTGGAGTGGTGGATTTTAGCCTTTTTCGACGGGATCATAGCAGACAGGAAAGCAGGGAGAGATCAGGGGGAATGACACAGTAAATGGCAGAATCAAACGCAGGTCTCTGTAGTAGCTTTATGGCATTTGAGTTCCTGCTCAACCAAGTGAGCCATACTAGCACCCCAAATTCCAGCATTTTATTTGTATGTTACTGAGCACTAATTAACATGTATCTGTATTTATGCACCCAACCAGTCTTGTTTACCAAGAGAGCTAGCACTAGCTGATAAGTTAGCACTCCACCAGTACAAATACTTCATTACTGTACTTAAGTAGAATTTTCAGATATTTGTACTTGAGTATTTAATTTTCTGACAACTTTTTACCTTTACTCGCTACATTCTACCACAAATATCTGTACTTTCTACTCCTTACATTTTCAAAACAGCCTTTTTTTTTTAAAAAAGTGTCAGGTAATTTCAAATGCAATGTTTCTATCGGCTCAACAAATATCAGCAAACACAAACTGTTTGTGTGCAGTTTGTTGGTTAGTGTGTCTGCTAGCTAAAGGTCCAGCTGCTGTATTTACCAGGGAGAGAAAACATTGTGAGCTAACGTCACTCAGAGATGGAGAAACATAAGAAAGACAGGACAGGAGAGGAAGAAGAGAGGTTATATGTAAAACTAAGGACTGCTCAGTGACATCTGATAAACTCTAGATTTAAAGCTGACATATGTCCTAATTTTTAAATCAAATTGGAGCTGTATGATGTGAAGTTATGTTTTTTCATATTGTGAAACATCCTGTAAAACAAACTGAGGGGTATACTAACTTTGTGTTATTCAAAGGTTGCATGAAAATATTGTTTAGTGCAGGATAAACAGGTTAGCTTGCCAAACTGTGATGAATTTACAGCAAAGCACTGTTTGTGACTGGTGCACAGTGTCTGTGGTGTTCATGGTCAGAGTTAGGTTACATAAAGGGTAGCAGAGATGAATTTGAATTTAAGCTGATGATGGTTAGAGTCATTCACTGAATTCACTCTTTATACCAACTTTGTACTGTCTGAAATTAAGGCAGTATAAACTGTATACTGTGTAAGGAATGGAAATCAGCCAAGATAGCTTGTGAAACATTGGGTTGCATGTTGTTGAATTCAGTTGTGTAAATCCACAAAGAGCAGTAAACCTCAGAGCAGCAGTAGCAGCAGGTCAGATGATCACAGCCTGAACACTAAGAAAATCTACTGGAGTTTTCAATAGAAATTATTGTGAGTTGTGATTCTTTTCCCCATGCTGAGTCACTACAACTGATCTTAGGGTTCCCCCACCTGATGAATCCCACTTTTACCCCTGACTGTACTCATTTTTCTGTTTAGGTGTAGCGGCAAAATAAAAAAAAGTTTGTATTCCAATGTAATAATGTTATAATATTAATATAGCAAGAGGTTCAGTTTGCATTGCACAAAAATAGCTTTTAGAATTGTCCTTCAAAAAGCTACTTTTTACTTTCTTACTTTGAGTACATTTCAGAGCCTGTACTTTTTCACTTTTACTTGAGTAAAGAAGTTGAGTCAGTACTTCAGCTTTTATCTGAGTACTTTTTCACACCAGTATCTGTACTTCTACTTAAGTAAAGGATGTCTGTACCTCTGTCGCTAATACACTTGTGGTTCCAAAAAAACCCCAACAAAATGCTTCAGAACTGGGCTTCACAAACCAGCAGGTGACATCATGGTGATTACGCCCATCTTTTATATATAATCTCTGATATTAACACAGAACTACAAACCCTAAAGTAGACTATTAGACCAAACAGCATGGCATGTTTCCACTTTTTATTTATAAAACAATCACAAGCTAAACAGTGTATGACAGTAATGCCTCAGTTTTATTTTTTTTAATGTTGGTAGTGTAATATTTTGTGATGACATAAAGCCAGTCTTCTCCATTTCTAGCTGTAACACATTGCTGCCTTGCAAATCTGTAGGCCAGTTTAAGAAAGCTGAACTGTGACCCACAATTTTGACACAAATCTGATTGAGCGAACACATCAAATTTAGAAGTGGGTTCTTGTATTTGTCAGCTGTTAATCAGTGATCAATGTAGAGATGTCTGAGGACTTTAATTCTGTTTAATTAGAATTACATAATTCCCATTATTCTCTTCTTTTTCACATTACCAAGCCAATTTCAAGGCCTTGGTTATGCATGTACAGAGAACAAAGGGAAGAGACGTTTTCTTTTTAATTCCAGTCGTTTTTTTTCTATAGAAAGTTGGATTTAAAGACTTATTAAATAGTTTGGATAGCTACAATAGATCGGACCCAATTTCATTTCTGCACTTGTAACTTCCTGTGAAATGTCTGCAGGTTAAGATATTTTTAGCGTTTGAAAACTCAGCTGTATTTCAGACTTTGATCAGATAATTCAGCTATATTTATCTGCTGTTACCACGTTAACCCTGAAGACTACCACTACTTGCAGGGAATTCTCTTTATAGTTATTAAACTTTATTGACAGCATACTGAATGAACATTTACAGCCATAAATATTTGTGTTAACTGGTTTTAGAAGCAGCGTTTGCAACATATTCAGTCACTTCTCTTTTTTTGAGTTCACAGTCAGGGCATCACAGCACCACACTGTCTGCGTCTCAAGATGCTCAAAATAAACAGAAAGAGACAATTTATTGAATCACTTCTTAGCTGCTACAATGTTTATTCATAAATTTCTAATTGCAGCAAGCAAATGTTAATTAGACTGAGGACTTAGAGCTGTATGAAAATTAGTCCTGGTGTCATCACAAAGGGGTCTTATAGGTTTAGTCAGCAAATTCTGTCTCAGGTCACATCGGCCTGTGAGGTTTTGACTTCCAAATAAGGAGATCAAGCAAATAAATGAAGACGAGTAAACCAGATTATATGAGATGCTTCACATCTGTATACATTTTTATTCATTTTGTGCCAGAAAAAAAGATTCATGTAGTTTCTTGGGGTTAGTACAGATGTTGTGTTCAGGGTGTATCTGTGTTTTGTTTTCTTGTTCTTTCACAGAAGTTTCATGTCACAGAAATAAGGGTATACAAGAAGTCCCTCATAACATGTCATGTGCTGTTACAATGCTTACATCTTCTTTTGATGCCATGTGTGATGCCATCAAAGGCCATCAGTACAGCATATTGTCATCTAGATAAAGGACTATGTGAAGTTAAGGAGAGATAGCTGAAAGCAGATGGACAAATGGAGCACTGGACACTTATTCAGTCCAACATACATCTCCTGATAAAAGCTTTCAAGGTCACCAAGATGAAAAAGCCAAACCAAAATCTTGAAGTCCCACTTTTTCCTCACGAACACCACCTCCCTTCATTTCTTTGTTTTTTTCCCCCCTCTTTCTTTTTCTGTCTCTTTCACTCTCCTCTCCCTGCATCGTCTCCCTGATCGGACGGCAGACAGCGTGTAAGTGCTCTAACCCAGAGAAGTCTCCAGGAGCTCTTGTGATTGGCTGTGCTCTGCAGCACTGTTCACAATCGATTAAGGCACGGTGAGCTCCCGTTAACAGCTTTTCTCTGCTGCTCCTGTGGCTTTCATACTGTCACACAGACTCCAACTTCGCCCTTAACCCTTCAACCGCTGTCCTCTCTTTTTCTCTTTGTCTCTTTCACTTTTTCTCTTTAAACTTTTACCTTCATTTTCAAAGCCCCAGACTCCCCCCACTCTATTGCCCCTCAAAGACATTTCTTATAACTCTCACTCCAGGCATGTGTTACTCCCACTCTTCTCTTTTTTTCCCCCTTGAGTTCTTACTCTTAAGTCACTTAGAGCCTCTTCTCCCCTCACTCACCTTGTCCTGTCATCTTAAATTTCACTCACAATTCTGTGCTCAGGGTGGAAGCTCAAAAGATAGACAGAAATGGAGAGACAGTAGAAAGATGGAGATCTTTAAATGTAATCATACAATTGTTGCCAGACATTACAGATGGCATTATTCATAATACTGGATAACTAAGGACTTCATGTTGGTTTTTTCGAGCCAGAAGTTACCATATTTGGATGAGAGGTTGGAGAGCTAAGTTATCAGCTAACGCCAGCGAGCTTGGTTATCAAGCTGCATATTTTCTTTCTAGAACATGCGCTTCAACTGGTAGCAGCAAAGTCTGGTAGCTCTGATCTTTTTACTTTATTTTTGTTGTATTTTTTGTATTTTTAGCAATTTTTTTGTCAAGTACTGATGGATACTTCTGTGGGGAGAAGAGTTTACTCAAGAGAAGAGCTTCTTTCATTGAAACGGAGCAAATCTGGAAGATACCACCCTATTCCAGCTGAGATAAAGAGGCGTTTTCGTGGTTGCCGTGCTGGTGCAAAGGTGAAGGCTTGGAAGTGGAGATATAAGCCCTTTCTGCCAACAGTCATCATGGGAAATGTCAACTCTCTACCCAACAAAAGTGATGAGCTGGAGATATTGGTGAAGACTCAGAAAGTATACCGTGAGTGCAGCCTCATGTGTTTTACTGAAACATGGTTGAATCAAAACATCTCAGACTCCAGTGTGGATCTACCTGGTTTCACCCTCATACGGTCAGACAGAGATGCTA
>VUQS01050717.1:8096-20424 GCA_015108495.1 Heterochromis multidens | reverse complement strand
AAACTTGAATGTCAGTTTCTCCACAAGTTTCGACAGCTTGGTTTGACGGTGCAATACATCGATTACAATTCCTCCATCCTTGCAGCTTTGTTATCAGGGATTAATTTAGCATGCCTACATGCGTGTAGTGAAGGGACAAGATGGCGGAGCGGCGAGGCCGGCCTCTCCTCACCTCTTGTTGTTTTCGCAGCTAGCCTGCTCTTTTCGGCTTTTTTTTAAGAAGCGCCATTTTAACAGAAACTACCTTCTGATTTACCTCCTTGTTATCGCTTCTCCACTCAGGCTTCAAACTGCTGGACCAAGCGGTGTTACGGAGTGTTTGACTCAGTTAGGAAAAAACGAACCCAATCGAGTTTTTCGGTGATCGATCATACCCTGCTAACTCCATCCAACGCCATCTTCCTCTCTCCGATCGATTGATAGGGACCGGCCGGATGTATCACAGGAGCACGCGCAGTGGGAACAAGTGTTTTGCCGACAGCGGCCACGCGGTGTCGTAGTAGACTTAAGTTACATAATGTACAATATTGGTGCCTTTATAACACTCCGGAGCGGAGCTGCTTATTTGTAATAGAAGAACGAGTTTCATTTACCTGCAGTGTGTCAATTAATCTTTTAAGTCTACCTTAATAATCCGAAATGTTCATATTTCACTGTGTTCTGAGATGGGTTGTTTGTATAGGCTGTATTTTATATAGTCTGTGGTTATATGTGCAACAGATCCATTTCTTAAAGTCACTGGAAAACTGTGTTTGAAGGGGGAAAAACAAAGAATTCATTCCTAGGATACAAAAAGTGTATAAATACAAGGATAAAAGTAATGCTACTGTATGTTTTTAATGAAACAGCTACTGCATAGCTGCCATACAGGGGAGTAAATTATAGACAACAAAGACTTCCAAATTATATTGGTGAATAGCTCCTTTGAAACCCTGCTCTCCTGAAAGGACACGATGGTTCATAATGCTCCTGCACACAAAAGACTGAATAGAAGCTCCTTATATACCTCTGTACACCCACTGAAAGCCAAGTCTATTTCATATTGATTTCAAGGGTAGTTTGCCTTATGGTGTTTAAGGTTTACCCAGATTTTTTTTTTTTTTTTTTTGTTTTCAGGATGGTTAAAACTGGTTTAAAGCAAGTCATACTTAAGGAAAACCAATTCATCAGCATGTGACACCAGAATAATGATTCCTCAAGGGTCATGGGGGTAAAGTCCCCCTAGTGCACCTCTTACCACTCCTCAGAAAATGTCTCCAGTTCTGTCAAAACTGTAATGATGCAAAATAAAAAAAAAATAAAAAAAATCTCCAAGCCCATATTTCCAATCAATAATTTGCAAGGTCAGAGGTTCATCAAAAGCATTTCACAGAGCAGGCTGACTTATTGTCAAAGCAGTATCATTTTATTCACACAAATAATAATGTACAATAAATTATTATTCTTAGAAGTGACTGTTAAGTTTTAGAATCGCATTAGGGGGGGAAGGGGAGTCGTTAACTGATTGTTTAATCGTTGCGTGTCTGCGTCTTTGTGCAAAATGGTGCTCCAAGCCCTGTGTCTCCTTACATTAATGTGCGTGTCCCGTTGTTTATGTGTGGGATGAACTAACTCCGAACATAAAGGAGCAGCAACAGAGTTGACACTGAGTGTTTGAAGCAGAATAGAATGATGACAGTGAGGATAAGAAGTACAGGAAGTGGTATGAAAGCACAAGAAGTGAGGGTCGGCCCCTCTCTAGATTTTGATCTCGGTGCGGAAGGTCTGTACGAGCTCGTGTTTGGCTGGGTTTCGCCGCGCCCGGACCGTGAGGGTCCCCTCGGTGCCCAGTGATGATGTCACTGAGGTGGGATCCACATCCTCGGGTAGTTGGCACTTGTGGGTGAAAGTGTTCATCACTGAGCCATCCTGGGCCAACTGCCAAAAGAGAGAGCGTTGGAGATGACATGATGTATTGTGAAGACGGATGTGTGGTTAGGATTTATTTGGTTCACATTATTGAGATATTGGGAAAGATTCACATTATTTAAACACCCCTACCCACCTTTTCCGCACGGACTTCTATCTGGTTGTTGGATGTGGTGACGATGATGTCTTCGGGGGAGAAGTCTCGCACATCAACTGTGAACTGGTATGAATCGTCAAGAGTCTTGATATTACCAGCTCCACCTAAAATCACAGCCAAGATGAGAAAGGATGTTAGCGCACAAGAGGAATCCGGGAAGTACAATTAACTGTGCGAAGTATGTATATCTCGCACAGTTAATGTTCACAGATTTTCATTTTCAGTACTTTTTGTGAGAATGAACTCGAAACCCTCCAGTCTGAGAACTGTGTGCTGGTGATGATTGGAGTAGCTGCAGGTGGTGTTTCATTAGGGATGGGTTACACACACTCATTTATGTGAAAGAGCATCGTGCCACTGAGAGATTTGCAGTTACGTGTATTCACCAAAATGCATTTTTATATGTTATCAGTGCTTTCGGTGCGATAACAAGTCACACTTTCTATTCTACATATTCTGGGTGAATGTGTCTTCTATTATCAATATAATGGAGTCAGCACAGACAAAAGCTGAACTTGCACCTTAATTATTGTGGTTCTAAGAATTATTATTTTCCCATGATTAACTTAAACTAACTTAAACTGCTGCAATTTGTTTAGCATTAAATGTCTTTTCAAGCTTTTATTAAAACACTGAAACAGAAAATGGAACTTTGCATAACCAAAGAAAGGCAAACTATATTATGACTGTGGATGCTTTTAATACTTGTAGGGCCAGAGCTAGGAGCCAGCACAACAGCCAACTGCATACAGGGTAGCTATGCAGTGGATCACATTCCCTACTGTTAGATTTGATAGGAAATTGAGGAATGGTATGTATTTTTGCAGTCAAAGCACTTGAATTCTAGATCTCCTTCTAACAAAAAATATTTTAGTCAATTAATTTTTTGTCTGTATGTTTCATTGGTATCCCCCCCCCCTTTTTTTTTAAGCTCCCATTGTTCATATTGTTCAATTTTTACACAATAGATCATTGTTATCAACTCGTCACCATCATTACTCATCACATATAAGCTAAATGTGATGAGTAATGATGGTGACGAGTTGATAACAATGATCTATTGTGTAAAAATTGAATGTGTTTTGAAATGTAATTTAAAATGATTTTTAAAGCCACTATGGGCAGTGAAACTGTCTAAAAGTAATATTTGACTCACAAAGTTTTTGTCTAGCACACATGGAGAAACAGATCATTAATCTGGGGTTCTTTCTGACCACATTCATCCATATTTTATATTCACTTTCATTTTTGCTCTGTTTCAGCCTGCACCACCTCTTTTGAGAATATATCTATCTTTTTAGCTGCTCCCTTACTTACCTTACTGTCTCTCTGATGTTCAATAAGCAGCACAATGAGTTTACCAGAGGTTTTTTTTTTTTTTACTGTTTGTTTCCAGCTACCTTAAGGTTTCTGAGGACACTTTGGATGCAAGTAAACCAAAAGCTGAAAGATGGCTTGTGGGTTTGTCGCTACTGTGAATCGTCCACATTACATAGTCATTCAATCCATGTCTATTGTGAATGTAAGAATTGTCAAGAGGCACAGTTGTAATCTGTGTTAAAAATCCTAGGATCGATAGGTGAGTCAGTGTAGGAAAAAAGTGTGATGTATTTTCTGTCCCCACGGAGTCTGAGCTCACTGAAAGACTGCGTGGTGCATGACCTCACACACACGCCAGCAGACTGGAAATGATTGTGCGTGAGTGATATTAGCTCTGACTTCACATGTAGGTTAGTTTAATTATGTGACCTCACTCTCACTGTGCGTGTCCGTGTGTGTGTGTGTGTGTGTGTGTGTGTGTGTGTGTGTGAGTGTGTACACTGGTCACTGGGCAACCATCTGGTCATTCCTTATGCAGGCGTCATCCCAGATACTCAGTGTGTGAAGTCACACTGCTGGCAGTCAGTCCAGCATTCCCAGGTTTGCACGTACTCTGTGTGTGCATGTGTGTGTTTGTGTGTGTGTGTTCGCTTTGCTTTCTTCTCAGCAGCACCCACACCACATCTTCTCTGCTGCACCTATACAATACCAACCATGGCTTCAAAACAATTCTGCTCTGCCCTTGACACGTGAAGCACATGGACTGCGAGAGCATTTAAAGATCAGATTTCACACATTCACACGTCTGCGTGGACCAGCAGTGAAGTGATACAGAGCAGTTCACACCAAATGGACACATTACTGAGCTAGAAGATGAACCAGGCTGTGTGAAGTAAAATGTCTCCTCATCTCACTGTTTTAAACACATATGTAAATGTCTAATAACCCTTAAACAGAAAGAGTAAAAAAAATAAATAAATGAAAATACACATCCAAAAATGGAGTGTGTTCTGTTTCTTCTTTCAGCACCTTGGCTACAGTTTTGCTTAGAAAAACATCTGTCCACATAGATCAGCCACACCATCTTCTTCCTCTGAAGATATGTTATCACTACTTGGACAAAAACACACCACTGTACACAAATTGCCTCCAAGCAGAAATAAATCTTCTTTGCAGTCAAAGCTGTTCCTTAGGCTCTCTTTTGCTATTAATTTTATACCCTTTTTGTATACAAAATGAATGACAGAGACCTTAATTTGCTTCCAACTTACTGGAAAAACCCAAGGTGTCGCTCCCAGGCCTCATGAAGGAGCCAAAGTCCTCAGCAAATAGTCCCCGGCTCTTCTCCATGTATGGGTTACCAGAGGACGTAGTTGAGGATGAAGTCTGGTGGAAACTACGCTCCGATCGATAGGCAGAGGAGTTGGTTACACTCATGGATGGCTGTAAGTGCTGGGTAAGGCAGAGGAGGAGTGAAAAGGAGAGAAGAGGGAGGCGGAGAGAGTTGATTCTTCTTGTGGCTATAGCTGCACACACAGCTCTTCTATCTACCTTTATTGTCTTTCTTTATCTATCTATGTATTTTTTTTTCTGGTTTGCGTAAGGTAGTATCAGCCCTGTCCTCCAATCTCCTGCAGCCCTTTACCCATGGCCCTTATATACTATACGGTCCCATGCAATGGTTGGGAGGTGGCACGTGTCACACAAGCCACAGCTCATTGGGAACAGTGTTCTAAATTTATCATGAGACTCAGAGAGCTGATGGAGAGATGGGTCTGTGGTTGGAAAAGTTCTGGGCACTGAACGGCCTAAGGTTAAGAGAGGGAGACAGAGTGGGATTTGATAGAGAGAGGCAGAGAAAGACAGGGGCTGAGGGGGGCAACAGTTGTCATTCCATCACACGTCATCCCTGAAATAGCTTTCCTAGCCTCTCTTTAATTCCCCCTGCTCTCCATCACTCCATCTGTCTGTTTCTTCTGCTTTCTTAATATCCAGCACCATGTCTTTTGACCTGAAATTGGATCCACACATGGTTCTGCCATTTAATGACAGTGTGTGGTGTTGCACAGCACGGTTTCATCTCATTATAGAGATGCTTGTGCTCTCACAAGGCCCCGTTTTCAACTGAAGTCTCTTTCGATGCCATAAGTTTATTAATTTTATCTCTTAATGACATGCCAGAAAACACTGCTGCTGTCTTGTGCTACATTAAGTGAAGTGAGAAAAGTGAAGTTAGAAGTGAAAAAGGAGCCTCACCTTTATTTTCAGAGGGTAAGTTAGGAGAAAAGCAAAGATGGAAAGAATGTGCTTGAAAACAAAGCCACGAATGGGGGCAGGGGACTCAGTAGTGACATTGCTTTGTGGCTATTAATATCTGCACGGAGAGCACAGCCCATCATGATTAGTAAACACTCTCTGCTCCTTTTTTCTAGTTAGTGCTGCTGACAGCTCATCCATTAAAATCCATTTATGTGCTCTCTAAGGTTGCCTAGTTGACTTGTGATTCATTATTCCAGTCAAAAGGAGGTTGCCTGCGATTCGCAGCGGCGTATGTAAGACACATAATACGTAAATCAGAGATCAGAACCTCAGTCCTCAACATCCAATAACTGCCAGCACAGTCATTCTGTACAGTAAATTCATGGCAATCCACCGTGCAAGGTGCATCTTTTATTTAGAAAAGCTACCCAGTATTACAAATGACACCACAGTGTGTTATTTGCTTCCAGTCTTATCAGTACAGAGCTCAGAGCCCCCTGCTGAAGGTCTAATTCCAGCCCAGCAACTCACCACCTTCCTAACAGAGCCTCCTCCCTACCTAGTAACAGCACTAATATTGTTGGTTCACAGTGCCCTTTTATTTCAGAATTAGTTATGAATCAGTTTCGAACCTCTAATGGAGACCAAAGCTGTTGGTTGTCAAAAAATGTCAATGATTTATGAAAAGTCAGTGAGGCTGTTCAGGTTTTTCTTCTCCATTCTTTACTAATATCTTTTCTCTTACCTACAGTACAGTTACAGCCCCCCCAAAAAAATTTTTCCATTATTTCTGTGAAATGCTGGATGGTTCATCAGCCTCTTGCAACATTTAAATTATGAAGCTATTGAAGAGTTTCAATTATAGGAAAACAATGGAAGAGAAGAGAGTGCATAGAAGCTCCAGTGGGGAGGATCGGTATGAGCACTGATGATGAGATGATGAGCGGCTGGCACAGACGAGAGGGTGTCAGATGGAGCAATGATAGAACAAGAAGAGAACAACAGGACAGGGCGGGAAAACACTAAAGAAGAAACAGAAACACGTCAGTAATGTAACAGTTAATTTTAATAATTCCTATTCAGCTCCAGCTACAACAAAAAGGGTAAAACCCCCCCAAAAACTAGAGCTAAGATCTAAGATCTAAGAGGTGTGTGCTCAACTAAACCTAACACCTTCACTAGTTGAATTAAATGGACGGTTGAGACATCCAGTATACTCGCGACTTTAAGGCATTTAAAATGTGGGTAGGAGTGAATGGGGATAGACAAAACATACTGTGACTTGTGAGGCAGAAACAGGATAAATGTTTATTCTGCATTTAGCACCAAAGATGAAGAAATACTGCAAATAATTATTTCTGTATTTCTGCGAGGAGGCCGGGAAATAGAAGAACGACAAACACAAATGAGAAGATGACAACAGAGTGAGATGAACATTAAATTCAAAAATGTATTGGAGATATACAAAAAAAAAACAAAAACAAAAAAACCCCCCAACACATTCTGGTTTCAAAGAACACAATGGGTTTATAGGCCCTTCAAATATATTGCTCATTAAGTTTATTACTTTGTGTGTGTTAAAACTGTGCAATTGAAGTAAATGGAAAATTTGTTTACAATGACATCACCTTCAATATTTGGCCTTAATAATTCTGAAGTGAATAAGCATAACCATGCTGACCCAACTAGTGACACTGTGCCACCTCTGACACACACAGACACACACATAACTTGTACCGGTTTCAGCTGCTGGGTGTTACATAACATTGCAGACAAATCCCACTGTGATAGACTGTGGCTGCGCTGGAAGGTCATCTCAAAGCTAATAACTTGTTTTCATTCATTATATTCATTAACTCCATGAAAATATAGCTCTGAAGGCAGGGGTTAAACCTCAGAATCAGAACCCCATTCTGGCACCTTCAGTTCATGAGCATTTAAATCTGATTGGCAGGTTAATGCACATTACTGTGGAATGAGTTAGTTTTTTGTGTCCTGCAGTCTGGCGTTGCTTCCAGTGACTGCATGGAGATAGTTGCTCAGTAATAAGAAAATAATGACATCCCACCACCCGCTCACATCAACACATCCTTTTTTCCTTCTCAGCCCTGTGATGCGTTCATGGTGCAGATGTAAAGTTGCAGTTATGGTACTTCATCATCTAGCTAAGAGGAGGGAGCATAAACGGAGTAACATTTTATTTTATTTGATCTTTTAATTATTTTTAAAGTTATGTGGTAATTTCAAATACTACCCAAACACACGAACTGTTTCTGCGCAGTTTGTCACAAAATGTGTCTGTTAGCTAAAGGTACAGCTGCTCTGTTTCCCAGGGAGAAAAAAAACAAAAACAAAAAACAAAAACCTTAATGTGTGACTAATGTGCGAAAGATGAAGCTGCCTTTATTTTCAAAGGTAAGGACTGTTCAGATAGTTGCTAAACTGGAAAGCTTACATGTCTCATTCATTTTAGAGTTTTTAAGTCTTGCCAAACAACTTGAAGTGTAATTTTGTATTATTCAAAGGTTGCATGAGAAAAACAGGCAGTTTAGTGCAGCCTACACTGGTTAGTTTGCAGCACTGTGGTGAAGTTTACAGTAATGCTCTATGCTGAACTGGTACAGAGTAAGCTGTGGTGTTCATGTTGAGTTAAATCAAGGTTAGCAGACATGAGCTAATATAACCTTAAGATGACGATGCTGATTAGACTGAACTTGTGAAATATCTGTGTATATCTTGTCAAATTCAGCTGGTTAAATCCACAAAGAGCAGTGAATATAGGAGTAGCAGCACAGGTCAGCTGATCAAAGCCTTACACAAAGAAAATTCTGCTGGAGCTCACTAAAAAAAATAATTATGTGACTTATTTCTAAGCAATTCTTTTGCCGACGCTCACACACTGCACACTACACCCGAACTTAGGGTCCCCTCACCTGCCAAATCCCACTTTAACCCCTGTATATAGGTATAGGCAGTAAAACTGGGAGCTCATTTTTTTTGGCTTCACTTATCTTCATAAAACCTTTCCCATATAAAGAGGGGTCACAAAATAGAGTACAAACTTGAACTCTTGACACCAACAGTGATGGTGTTCACTGACTATGTTATGCTGCAGGGGGCTTTTTGTTGGCATGTTTTGGCTCCACTTTTTTCCTTACAAGGACATGCCACTGTAAATCAGTACAAAGTTGTTTTGAGTGATCCCAGTGATCACCACTGTTCCTTCCTTGGACCACTTTTGATAGATACTGACCACTGCAGACCGGGAACATCCCACAAGAGCTGCAGTTTTGGAGAAATACATATATATATATATATATATATATATATATATATGAAATATATGCAAAGTAATTAAAATTTAGACTCATAATTAACAATATAACAGTTACTCTTGCTACTTGTAATATACGTATTACAATTAACAAATATAGCCTACAAGTCAAGCATGCAGTAGAATACAGAGCAACATGTTACATACATCTACATGCTGTTTTACCACAGCTTGCTGCTGCTTTTAACCTCAGGGGACATTGAAATATTGCTGTAAGGAAAACGTTTTAGAACCTCAGTTTAACACGGATAAGGAGTTCTCCTCTTCTTCACAAAGAAAAATAAACTGAGGTCATTTAATTTGTGACTTCACTCTCAAATAAAGCTTTATCTATATTTGCAAGTGCATTCATATTCAGCTTCGGGATTCAGAAACTGTAAGATATAAATTGATTGGCTTATTTTCTTATTTGCCAGAGGAGAAAACTTCTCAGGCCGGCAGCAGTGATTGTTGACAAGAGTAAAGTAACGTAATCTCTCGGTCTGGGTTTCTCAGAGCCTCAGTGTGCTGTTCCCATGGAAACAAGTTTTATACTGAGAAAAGGAGTGTGCATGTGTATATATGTGTGTGTGTGCGCGTGTGTGTGTGTGTGTGTGTGAGACAGAGCGATAATGTGACTGAGACTCACTGCATGCCTACTTCAAATTTGTAAAATAACACAAGTGAAAGAATAAATTGGATGTATAAGTGAGAGCCATTAACTTAGGGCTGATTTAAAGTCAGTGTGTGTGTGTGTGTGTGTGTGTGTATTTGTGTGTATTCCAGGACTGAACAATGATTATCTTGACCTTCAGCAAGCTGCTGGAGCTAAACCTTCATTTCCTGCAAAGTTTGGGACATCTAGAGAATTCACAATGACAGTTTCATGTTAAATGTCTTTTTCTGGTTCTCAGGGGCCTTCGAAACCAATCACTCACATAAGGAGGGTCATAGTTCATTCAGTTTTGTTTTTTTCTTTGCAAAATATATTAGCTTGTTTTTATGGGAACAAGTTATCAATTATTATGGGTTAGAACTGTACTGTAATAAAATTTTAAGTAGCTGAAACATTTTTCCTGTTGCATGATGCAAAATGAAGGGATATAAATGTTCATTTTACTGTATTTTACCACTTTGGCTCCTGTTAAGATTGCAAAAGGAGGCATCATTAGTTTCAGAGTAGTTTCAAGGTGAATAATAAAAAAATTGCTAAAATTTAAAGACGTACATACATGATTCCTTCAACCATACTGACTATAGGCAGTTAAAAAGCTTGCACAAAAGATTGTGATAAACTAAGAAGATTAAATGAACGGTCCCTGTAACAGCTAAACTTTAAGAAACAATTTTCAGATCAGCTGCCAAAGATTGACATTTATTATACAACAGTAACTGTAGTGCTCAAATGCTTAGATTTATACTTATTTTCAGCTGACCTGCCTTCTTGTTTATATTTAAATGACTATATTTCCTACCTTTTATATACACATATTTAATTCTTGATTTTTTTTCCTGTAAGTCCTACCACAATGTCCCTTTTTTTGTAAATAACAAAAAAAAAACATCATTCATTATACAACGTAAGTAAACGGTGTTAGTAAGCATGAAAGTTCCTCTCTGACCTTGAAAAACATAGTTAGATGTTAAATATCAAACATATATAACAAACCATGATTATTAGTTGCACCAGTTGCTAAGCCTGTCTGAAAATTATTAAATCATACAGTAGAACATGTATTCTGAGACTATTTTGTTTCACCTAAAAGCTGAGTAGCATACACATATTTTTGTCTCACTGCATTTCTACAGTCCAGACAAATAAAGGGCACATACCAGTATTCCACCAAAGAGTTAATATTAGCTACCCTTTCAACCATGACTGCTCCATCACCTCTATACTAATACATTAACAGAGGTCAGTTGTCAACCAGCTACCAGTTTGTACATACTACACACAGGCGTATTACTATAACACAACACAATACTTCAAGTGGGGCTTGAAGGTAAGTCTGCCTGTCTTACATGTAAGTATTTTATCTTCATTCAAGCTGGTTGTTTGAGGCTGCATTAGTCATACCGTAATGCAAACACTTCAAGACAAAATGAAGAGCTCGGATGAGTCTCGAAGGAGTGAAGCAGATGGCGAGAACAACAACTGGGACCCAGAAAATCAATCGGACACATCCCATAATAAGAGCCCGCTCCTTTCTGATCCATGGAAACCATGCAGACGGCACCGTGCTGTTGTCAAAGGTCAGAGTGACGTGAAAAATTGTTATAATCTAATCAATACTGATGCAATCAATCCATCTGAGAGCAGCTATTTGCAATCCAATCTTAATTAAGTATGTGATTTTACACTAGAGCTCCAGTCATACATTGTTATTGAGTTCAAGGACAACGTGGTCAGACTTGAATGATAAGATATTATCACATGCTTTTTAAATATGTATGTTTTGCTCTTAAGACTTACTGGAAGGACAGGATGCAACACTGAATGCTAATTGCAGATGTAATATTTCATTAATATTGAGTTCTCATACCTGAGTATAATTGGTTGCTGTTATTTTGCACACTATGCCTGCGGTCATTTAACTTTCATATTATACATTTTTTTCTGCTGTTATTTCAGTTACACTGTGCTGTCATTTGCTTTCATTGTTTCTTGTGTATCCAACCCTGGAGTTGTGCATAACCCTAATTTTTTTTGTGTCGTGCAAGGTGTTGGTACAGGTAACTTAACTTAAAAAACAAACTACAGAACCACTTATGTCACTACTGAAGTAAGCAGCCATCAGATCAAACACTAATATGTCACAGCGAGTAGAATTAGAAGGACACAAGCAGACTAATTAACAAAAGTTGAGCCATTTTATTAATGTTGACGATAAACTTGAAACAGCATCCAGGGCCCCATTCCAGGAAGCAGGTTTAGCTAACAACTCTGAGTGTGTTAACCCTGAGATGAAGGAAACTTTGACTCTGACTCCTCCACTCTTGCTGCACCTGAACCAGCTGACTGACACTGGTTTTTACACAGCATTTTTACAATCATTCGGTCATCAGCATTTAAGTACAGAGATAGGAATCATGTCGCGGATTTATTATCCGCTCAGAATAAAATCTATAGTCTTCACCTTTCTAACTCTGAGACTCCGTGAATAGTAATGCAGCTATCAGACTGTCAGCCAGTTTCCTTTTTACCATACCTTACTGTAGCAGTCACTGTTTAAATAAAAATGATCACTGATCAGTCATTTGTTGTATTGTAATCAGTCACACTGATGGGAAAATGTCTTGGAGATGATGTGAATATTTGAGAGAAGATGAGGGTGAAATGATTTTAAGACTCCAAAAATGTATTTTTAAGT
>VUQS01050696.1:0-27999 GCA_015108495.1 Heterochromis multidens | reverse complement strand
AAGTACCGTCAGATTTTGATCTACCATGCAATATGTTGGGTCGTGTTCGTTTTCTTTTCTTAAGGAATACAGGAGAGTGACTGTCTTTTAAAAGTTTTAATTCTTTTCAGCAGTTCAAATTACAAGTTTACAGCGCTGGACCTCAATGTGAACGGGCAGTCCGTTTCACAAAAGAGACAGCTCTCAAAATGGATGCCACAGTTTTTATACTACATTCAAAACAAATATTATTATGACTATCTTCTCCTTGGGAAGTTGGCGTAGTGTAGATTTGGCCTTTCTTGATTGGCTCTCCTCCGATACTCCATTCAACATCCCCCTTGACCTCGTCTCGCATCTGCTCCTTTCCCTAGAAGAAAGACAAAAACAAAAACACCCTCCCAAGATATTCTTCTATCTGTACCGTATGTACTTACTGAAGGTCCCTGTGGATCCACTAAGTCTGACCTTTCTTAATCTTTAGAATGTGGGCCTAAGTTTTCTTTAAAGACTATTTTCTACCAAGTTATTTATTAAACTTTAATTAGTAAAAATGTAATAAGCAAAAAGCAAGTGTATGTAAGCGTGCTGCTAGTCTTTCTGCAACTCAATCATGTCATTCTCAATATTTCAATCCAATCATAGCGCTGAACTGAAGCTTTAGACCCTCTGTACATGGAGTTCAACTCTTAAATAAGCACAATAGCAATGTATATTAAATCACACAAAAACAACTTTATTTAATCATTTTAATCCTAACAGTTTCACCTGAAACCTGTGGGGATAATGACCCACGCCTTTTTTCACACCTTGGCTCATGTGATGAAGCTGATGGGTTAACGACCACCTCTCAAGAGACAACCCCCACTAGGGTTTAAATACCTGGGACTCTCCACCATTTGGCTTTAGAATTGAAGAAGCCTTTTGGATGAGAGGTGAAACGTCTTCAAACAACTTGAAGAAGTCCGGTCATCTTCTTTCAAGCTCTTAAAACTACCATGTCCTGGATGACCGAGGACCTACACAGACATTGACCAATATTACCATTATATTGGATCCATTGGATTTTATTGGATTTAAAAATTGAGTAATTTAATAGTTTGTCCAGTAGAGGCCTCTGACTACCTGTTTTCAATACTTCCAGCGCTGTCTACTGCATGTGTAGCAGAGCAGCTGCCACACAGTGGTTTAGAGTCAGCCAGGGTCGTCACCATAGGTTACCTACTAGTTTGTGAAATGAATGGCTGGAAGTAACAATGACCCCACCATTTTCCCTTTTTAGTACATTTACTACAAAACAAACTGTCTATATGTGTCCATAGCAAAAGAAAAGAATCACAAACCACCATGTGAACCTGGTATGATACACCACCAAGTGTCTCACCATGTATTCCATATTAGTAGCAGGAGGGAAGACCTGAGAGTGGACTCGGTTGTGGTAATCCAGCAGGGTGTTCTTTTCTCTGTGTGAAATGGCTGGTTTACGTCTGCTGCGATAAACATCGACAGCTCCAGTGAGCATTGTGAAGTCAGACTGTCTCCCAGCCAGTGCTCTGGTTGTTGAGCAGCTCTGTGGAGCTCAACAGCACAGCAGCAGCAGCTCCCATGTGAGGCATCATCCACAGGGTGGCAGCCAGCAGGAGCTGAACACCAGCAGTCATCTGAACCCTGTGGAGGGGGAGGCAGCAGGACCTCAGCAGTTTTCACCACACTGATAAGGGAAAAAAAGGGTCAAATCTCAACGAGATGGTAATTTAGTGCATTATGTGCTGATTTTGGTTAATTTAGCCACATAAGAGGCAGTGTCTCAACATATTTGTAAGGATAAACTTTTTTTTTTGCCACTTCTCAAAAATTTGGGGTCACAGGTGCCAGTTTAGCTCTCTGGGTTGAGCAGGTGATCATATGCCACAAGGACAAATGCAGCAGCCTGGGTTTGAGTCTGACCTGAGGCCTTTTGCTGCATGTCTTCCTCCACTCTCGACCTGCTTTCCAGTCTAATTTTAAGCTCAAGGTCACTTTGGGCCAAGAAATGTGATTTATATAAGTGACCTAAAACTTTATGGGGTAAGATGAGAAGTTTGAAAAACAGGTAGTTAAATAACAAGAATATCAATTTTACTTCTTTTTGGGTCTTCAAGAAAATAATGGAAAAAGTGTCAGTATCCCTAAATGTACTATTATTTTTACCATCTACTGCTTGTTTTGTTTTGTTCTTGTTGTCGGTGGTCCTCTAATAAATTACCAATCAAGAAATTAGTAGCACGTGGCATAATATTAAATAACCCTTAAAATTTCCTGAAAGACATTTGAAATCATGCAACACGTAATCAAAGTCTACTAAAACATGCAACATTCAATTAATTTAAATACTTCATTATCACATGTTCATTTTCTTTGCAGTCATCAATTAGCCCTAGTATATAGTACATGGAAAAATCTGAGCCTCGTACCTTCATCAGTGGATCCATTCACAGAGGCAGACAAGCAGCAGAGGAGATCCTCACTTCAGAATGAGCCTTTGCAAATAAGCCCATTTGTCATGTGTGGTAAGGAGTTTTCGCTGACGCACAAACCCTCCTGCATGCTGCTTCTTCTTCCTTCCTGAAATTCTTATTGTCTGTCTCTTTCTAAACTAATCGTTTTCATAATGAATCATTTATTTTACATGCTTTAACTGTCTATTTCTACAATAAAAAAATACAATAAAATGCTGAGTAAGCAAGAGGCTAGGAGGCTCACAGGAGTTGGGCAAAGAATGCACATTTAACAAAAAGGAGAATTCAGTGCAGATTCAGTGTTCATCTCTAGATGTTGTTGGTTCAAGGAAAAGCCCCAGATCCTCTGACATGTGTAATTGACTGTTACAAGAGACTTTGAAGGGGCACTGCATCACCTGGCTCTGCAGGTACTGGGGTCAGAGAGATCACTGAGACCAGGACTCAGACACAGGGAAAGACTGGAGCATGAAATGATGAAAGCCTTACCTGATTTAAATTTTGCCACACCATCATCTCGTTGTCCAGATTGCATGAGTTGCAGCTGATATTTTTAGATCTCTCAGTGGAAGTCCCCTGATGTCCCCTTCTACCTGTGCTTCTGTACTGCATGCTGGATCTTCTCCAGTGTGTCAAAACAGAGATCTTTCTATTTTGGGGATTTTGATAAAGATGCAAGGATGCAAATCTAGCATGAAGGTCAGTGGAATATGTTAGTTTTCAATGCACTGTGTGCCAGCACATGATGGCACATGCCACACTTCAGATAATTTCTGCTGACTGTTCTCCCTCAGACCCCTTAGGATGTTGCTCTGCTGTGGTGACAGTCTTAACCTGGGAAATCAATTCATGTTCCAAATTATATTTTTTTATCTAGGGGTAAAGTGATTATTATAGTATTTAACATACTAAAATACTTTATTTTATCTGGTCTCCAATGTCATGCTTTGTCTTTGTTAGATTTTTTTTACATTTCATTACATTTTATGTGTTTTCCTCTGGTGTGCTTACCTGATTACCTGCCCTATTTGTGTTGCCTGTGTCTTAATGTCCTGCCCATTGTTTATCTTCCCCTTTCTTTATGCCAGCATTTTGTTTCCCATCTAAGTCTTCAAGTGTTTTTTGAGCTCTTTTATTCTACCTCTGCCTCTTCACTTTGAGATATTTTTTTGCCTGGTTTTGACAGAGATCCTGTGTACTGAACCTTTTTGCACCCTTTTTATACTTTATGCACATGACTCTGCATTGTGTGTTTGAGTACTGTGTACATCTCTACTTGCTGTCATAATCAGTAGTCAGAGGAACATTATTTAACATTATTCTTGTCTAAATCATCCACCCCTGCATTTCCTACTAGCCTTGTTAGTATGGCAGAAGAGATAGACTCAACATGAATGGCCACAGTATTGTCTGAAGCATCTTCTATGTCACTGGGCTGGTCAGGTAAGCCCTCTGAAGTGGAGCCTTCAAAGGCTTGCAGCATACTTCCATACAGGCTCAGCGGAGTGCTGCCAGACTTTGTGACTTTAGCACACAAAAGGTCAATCCTTACAGAGAAGAAAGGTGAAAGTTTTGCCTTCTGTTTCCATTTTAGAAAATCCTCTATGTAAAAAGGGTAAGTTTGATAAGCTAAAGCTTCAGGCTATACTTTTTCAGTCAATTTGTATTCTTTCCATTTCATTCAGATCTCTAATTAATTATTTAATGATGTATTTACTGATTTAATTTTGGCACTTTTAACCCTTTTTAAATTTTTCGAACATATGTTTATTTTTTTCAATGGCACTTTTGGTTGTCATTTAATAATGATGAAATAAAAAATCATTATCATTACTGAGATATAATGACAATTTCACTTTCTTTTACCTAAATACACATAGGAACTGCTGCAATAATTTTAAACAAAAAGCAGTCTCTATGGGGTACCAGTATTTCTGCAGAAATCAAGAGTCTGGAAATCTGAACAGTGAAACTTCACCAGGGCAGTCAGAAATAGGTTAAACCTGGGAGATGATAATTATCTGGCTGGACTAGACCAGTTTGTTTTTTGTTTTTTTTTCCCAGAGCCCTTCCCTTACTCCCTGCAGCATGACATCAACTGGTTCAAGGCACTGCAGGGCACTTACATACAAAGTTCTCTGTGACATTATGGAGTCTGAAAGGAGATAAGAAGAACTCAGTGACCTCCCATATTTACTTGAGAGGAAGCATAAAACACACCTTTATACCAATTAAATTTTAGGTTTCGGAGCCACAGGCTTTCTGGTGTTTTGGCTTGTTCTGGGTAGCTGCACAGTAACTAGTTAGTCCAAGAAAGACACTTGAACATAATCAACAATTCTAGTAGTTCCTTGTGTCACAGCCTACAACAAAGTACAAATGCTGGTTAAACTAAATTCTCAAGGAAAGATTCATGCAGGTACTTTAATGCTATTTTAATTAATATATTTAGATCGATTAAATAGCTTATTAAAACAGCATCCTAAAAGGAGACTCTGTAGAGCTTTTTAACATCTTTCAGCTTGTTATTTCAAAGTGGACCTAATGTGCTCATTTCCAGCTGTATATTTTTGTTCTTGTACTCTTCCAGAGTAGCTTTGTATGAGCCACAGTTCAAAATAATCCTTATTTGTCTTACACTAAGCTTTAGTGGAACCCCTCAGTTCATTCTCAGTTTAAACTCCTCTCCCTTTAAGCCTATTTTCTTTTGATTGGCTGCCCCTTGTAAACTGAAGGTTTAAACAACAGGTAGGTGGGGCTTCTGTGTTCACAGCCAGAGCTGTGGGCCTGATATGACTATATTAAGTGCATCTGCCCTGTAAAGAGCCAAGAGTAAACAAAAAACAAACAAAGAAAAAAAAGCCAATGTGCAGCTACTACATTCATACTACATGTTTAGTAAATTCCTATGTAATTATTTCATTGCATGAGAAAAATGTGACCACTATTATGGATGAGTCATAGCATGAGACAAAAAAGTCCCACAAACATAAACTTTTGCATAGAAGTTTTCTGCAGGACAATTTAATGTTTCATCCAGTTCTTCACATTTCCTTGAGATTTTATCACTTGAGCAAGAGCCCCAGAATTTTTGTTCAGTCAAATGTTTTGTCTTGTAAAAAGACCCATTTTTTAAATCTAACCACAAATGGTTCAAAATCTCTGCACACCTGAATGAACGACAGGTACGTAGGAGGAAGAAAAAAGAAAACATTTTTTAAAATAAAATGAATTATAACCTCCACACACTATCTCACTTACCACTACACAATGTTTCGGTCCAACAGTTGGACCGAGATGTTGTGATTCAATAAAATAGTGGTAAGTGAGACAGTGTGCGAAGATACTAACTACAGAAATCTGAGGTGTGATTCAATCAGGTCTTGAGCTGTCTGAACTGTGATCTAAAACTGTTAAATTTGGATTTTTTTGCCTCCTGAAAGAGTCTATAGTCTGGCAGCAATCCTTGAAGAACAATCAGCCAAACAGCAGGCAAGCCTGGAAAATTGCTTTTCTTGCAGAAGCTTGTTTGCCAAGTCAGAGTGCACTGGGGACAAAGTTTGTCCTTCAAGGGGAGATTTATTTTACTCCAGTACAATCACAATGAGTCTGCAAGCGCAGGATTCAATCTTACCAACGTCAGCACCAGCTCTCATCACCACTGCCACTGATTACCTTAAATTTTATGCATAGCTAGTGAGAACTGTATGCATTTCCTTATTATTAAGATCTTTGTTTCAACAGTGATACAGTAAGTGCAAAAGATGAATATATTGTATTGTATGTAATAACACAGAAATTGAGATATATGGCAGCATACTGCAACTCAATTAAATTGAAAGGTATCTGTTTAGTTCTTACTTTGAACTATTGCCTAATGTTATAATTAATGTATTTAAATGTGACCAGGAAACAGAAATAGTTTAGCAGATTTTTCCAGTAGATAAATAATGTAGATGGCATCACAGTCCTCCTGGTTTCATGATGAAGACATACTACATGGTGAAATACAAGCAGAATTTGTCTGAATGCAGTCAAAGTGGTTTTAAGTTGAGGGAGACCATATATGCTCATTCAATTCATCATTATCAAGTGCAGACAGATTGATAGATGGTGTCTGGTCTTCAAACCACCAGAAGAGAAAAATCTGCCATCAAATTATTAAACAACCTTGCAGTCAGATTTCTGAGCACAGCACTTCTCTGTTCTCATAATTCTCCTTCATATCTTTCCTTGGCCTCATGACATTTTCCACTGAGATCAAAGAAAGATGATTAGAAAAATAAGGCAGGACATCTGGTTTTGAAATACCAAGATGGTGGTGCTCAGCTTGAGGCTTGACAATGGGATCTCAGTAATCAACGGCTGTCCACCTTTCATATACATTGAGTTTGCAGTCTATTGTTCCAGATGGGTCCTTTAAAGAGAACCACTGTTTTAACATTGCTATAATAATAATAGAATCACATTTGGAAAGAATCCCATTTTTTGAGAAATATGCAGAAGAAGCTTTCTTTCTTTCTTTCTTTCTTTCTTACTTTTTCTTTCTTTCTTTCTTCCTGCAAGCACTATCAAATCATTCAGCTTGTACTAGCCACAGTACAACTCAGTTCATTTCGAGATTCAGCTGTGTTATGGCTGTAGTGACTAATGTAGCCTTAAGTGAAGCAAAGAGACTTCACACAGCTCCCTCTGGAGAAACAAAAGGTTGTTCACATGTGCAGTAATGTGTGTAAACAAACCTTGATGTGCAAACTTGGTGGAGTCCCCCCTTTTAAAGTAAGTCTTTTATTGAGCAAGATATATTGAACAATTTCAAACAGTCTACGTTGTGTCTGTTACTGTGCTTGTGTTGGGCACACGTGAGAGAGATATTTAATCTCATTGAGACTTTTACCTGCAGCACAAAACCTAAAACTTTGATCTTTTGATTACATCCACATGCCACACTACAAGGCTCCATCTGAGCAAATATGAGTCAGAGTAGGAGAGCATGAACCTAAGTCTGTGCAGCAATTCAATTCAATTCAATTTTATTTATATAGCGCCAAATCACAACAAAAGTCGCCTCAAACCTAGGCCTATTGCAGCGTAACTAAGGGAGGATTCAGGGTCACCTGATCCAGCCCTAACTATAAGCTTTAAGATGCAGCAGAGTCTCAAATTTATGATCCTGAAAGACTTTAAATATTAATGTGTTGATTTGAATGAATTTGACTTTGTGGAGTTGTGTGTTGTAGGTGTGTTTGTCACATGATGTGCAGGCAAAGTTTTCAGGTCCTCTAAAGTTACATGAATAGCAAACTGAAAATAAAAAGTCAAGTTAGAATCATGTATATATTATTTACAATTTGTGGTTCAAATGTAGGTACTCATAATGCCAAGTTTTATTTTATTATTATCATTATTATTATTATTATTATCATTATTATTAACAATAATAATAATAATAATAATAATAATTTATGTTTAAGCAGCACTCGCTCAAAGTGGGGATATTTTTATTTACTCTATTCTGCAAATAGTTTAGACCACTGGAAGGTAACATTTTTAGTATTGTGTATGTCAACATCTAATTTTTAAAAAATAACTGCAGCATTTCAAAATATTACAGTGATCTCCACATTATTTCCCTTTGACCTGTACTAGGGTAAAAATATTCTAATCAAACACAAAATACTTTTGAGCATCAGAATGGAGAAAAAAAGTGATTTAAGTGACTTTGAATGTGATCCCAGACGGGCTGGTCTAAGTATTTCAGAAACTGATCATTTATTGGCATTTTCCATACACAACCATCTCTAGGGTTTACAGAGAATGGTCCAAAAAAGAAAAAATATCCAGTGAGGAGCAGTTCTCTGGGTGATACCAGAGGTCAGAGGAGAAGGGCCAGACTGCTTCAAGCTGATCGCAAGGCAACAGTAACTCAAATAATGACTCGTTACAACCAAGTTGTGCAGAAGACCATCTCTCAATGTACAATATGTCGAACCTCAAAGCAGATGGGCTATAGCTGCAGAAGACCACATTGGGTGGCACTCCTGTCAGCTACGAACAGGAAACTGAGGCTACAGTTCACACAGGTTCACCAAAATTGGACAACAGAAGATTGGAAAAATGCTGCCTAATCTGATGAATCTCAATTTTTGCTGCAACATTTGGATGGTAGGGTCAGAATTTGATGTAAACAACATGAAAGCATGGATCCATCTTGCCTTGAATCAGCAGTTCAGGCTGCTGGTGATGTAATGGTGTGGGGGATATTTTCTTAGCACATTTTGGCCCCCTTAGTACCAACTGAGCATTGTTTAAACACCACAGCCTACCTGAGTATTGTTGCTGACCATGTACTGTACATGCCTTTATAACCAGAGTGCACATATCTTCTGATGGCTGCTTCCAGCAGGATAACACACCATGTCCCAAAGCTCAAATCATCTCAAATTGGTTTCTTGAACATGACAATGAGTTAACTGTACTCAAATGGCCTCCACAGTCACCAGAGCTCAATTCAATAGAGCACCTTTGGGATGTGGTAGAACGTGAGATTCACATCATGGATGTGCAGCCGACCAATCTGCAGCAACTGTGTGATGCTATCATGTCAATACGGAGCAAAATCTCTGAGGAATGTTTCCAGCACATTGCTGAATCTATGCCATGAAGAATTAAAGTACTTCTGAAGGCAAAAAGGGGTCCAAGTGTATAACTTCCAGGAGGGAAAAGTGCTTTAAAATCTTATTTTGGGCAAATTTAGCAGACTTTTTAAATTGCTTTTTTTTTTATCAGATTTTCCTGGTGATCATGTACCTTTTTTTTTTTTTTTTAATGAAATTAAGGTTAATTAAGATAGTTATTCAAAGTAACTGCTCAAAGAAGTTCACGGGGGTGTTCCAAGATGGCTGCTGGCTGGCCTTGCTTCTAGGACTGTGGTTTTATTGCTTTATTCTTTCTTTACTTAATTTTGGCTGTTTTCGGTGGAATTAATATGTATATCTACGAAAACAATCAGCTACAAAGAAACTGTTCAAGGTGATCCGATAAAATGTAGTACATCATCCTGTACAGTGGGGGGCGGTATCCATTTCAATTTACCGTTTGAAGTCTGCCGTTAAAAACAGGCATAAGAAGAATTTTAAAAAATGTCGAAAAATCTCATTGGTTGACCTGCAGTGACGTCAGAGTAACGCTAGCACCGCCGGTGTAGAGCAACAGTCAGAGGCGTCAATATGGCGGCGTTGGATGTCATTGTGGAGAAGTTGGTGGTACTGTGGAGGAGACCGGCCGTCCGACAGAACTTCCCCTGGATGTTTTTGCTCGTTTCGGCCGTGGGGTCCGTCCTGAAAGAGCTGGAGCTCGTCCCGCAGACATATTTCAGCAGCAGAACGAACGCCCTGAACGTGTAAGTATGACGACGTGGTTAGTTGTGGTTAAGCAACGCAGCCGATACATTCACGCTCTCTGGCGCACCTGTCCCTCACTTTAAGGTGACCTCAACGTACCTTTAGAAAATATTTTTAAAAATCAAGTACAGTTTTAAATTAATTAATTAATTTTTGGCAGCGCTGGAGAGATTTAGGTCAGCGGTAGGAGCAGAAGCTGGTGATTGTTATTGTTAATTTTAAAAAGAAAACTGCTGGTGTTATAGATGGTTACAAACAGAGGTTAAAACCAGGGGTATGGTTCATAAACAGCCTGTGTTATTTTTGTCCTGAACCTTGAAATAGACATTCTAGGTACATGTGAGATTAACATTCATTTGTCTTGAAGTGGTAAATTATGGGATCTTTAATGTGACTACTCTGTTCGTCTTGCAGGTACTTTGTTAAAGTGTCCTGGGGCTGGACGCTTCTGCTGCTAACCCCTTTCCTCCTCCTCTCCAACTGCTCCTTCAGCAGGAGTGCCTCCTTCCTTGGCCGGAGGCTGCTGTCTCTGGTGGTGGCAACAGCTGTGTGGTATGTCTGCACAGAGACCTTCTTCTACATTGAGGACGTGACCGGTTCTTGTTACGAAAGCAGCACCTTGAAAACCGTCAACAGGGAGTTTGCGTTGAAAGCCACCTGCAAGCGGGCTGGCTTCCACTGGGATGGCTATGACATCTCGGGACACTCCTTCATCTTGGCCTACTCTGCCCTCTTTATAATGGAGGAAACTGCCCCGATGGCCTCCCTGAATACCACCAGCCTTTCTGGGCTTCCCAGATTGGTCTTGAACCTGCTATATATGGCCTTGAATCTTATCATGATCATTTGGGTGTGGATGTTCACCTGCACCTCTGTTTATTTCCATGACCCATCTCACAAGTTGCTAGGGACTATATGCGCCCTGTTGGGGTGGTATTTAACATATCGGGTTTGGTATCTAAAGCCGATGTCACCAGGACTCCCCCCTCAGCGCCACCCAAAAGAAAAGAAGCAGCATGCCTAAGCTGAACACACAAGTAAAACCATCCTCAAAACAACACACTACATTTGACGTCATCTGCGTCCAGGTCCAAGCCAGCCTCTCTACTTGAAGCTATTTTAAGTAATTCTTCACAGACCAGTCACCTTGTACAAGATGACTTACTTGCAGTTCTTCCTCTGTTTGGCAGCTGCTGATCACAAAATGACTTGTGGTAATCTGAGATAAAAGCACGGAGCTGCTCTGCTGCCCAGCTTCATCCTCTCACCTTCACCCTCATGATTCGCTATTGTTTGTTTGCCTTATAGTGCTTTAATCCTGACTGAGTATTTGCAGTTTTTAGATATGAGTGGGAACACTTGAGAATGTTTACAGCTCCAGTTGTTGTATAGCACTAATGATGTGTGTTTTTGCAGACCAATGTACAGTAAATGTTCATTGTTATTTATTTAGGAAGCCGTCTTTAGAACAAGTCACTGTAACTCAGTGAAGCTGCATTTCATCCTACATATAGTATTTTAAATCAGTTGTTTCCTTTGAGCATGTATGATTTGGGGTCAGAACAACTGTGTGTCAACATTATGTGTAAAGTTTGTTTAGGGATGTAGAACCCGGTTAAGAGCAGGGAAATATAAAGAGAATTTTAATATATTTACTCTAATTTTAGGCCAGCGATAAGATTGGAAATATTCAGTATTTTCCTTAGAGCTTCACCTCACATTTATTTTCATCATTAATTAATATATCAATTTTTTTGTTCTGTTGATTATTTTCTGAAAAATGCCAAAACTGTTTAAAGAAAAAACCCCAAGGTGATGCTTCAAAAATATTTAGTCCCTGCAGCAGTCTCAAAGATATACGGTTTAAAATATGGAGAAAATCAACAGATTACCACATTTGGAAGAGCTGAAAACAGCTTTTGCACTTTGACATTTTGGCTTTTCTGTTAATCATCTTATTGTTTGGGTTTCAGTTTTTATTTTAACTGGTCATAAAAACACCAGTTAGACCAAGACTAATTCCTCTGTGCCATAATTTTCTGTTTCTGTCCAAAAGCTATTAAAAACACCCAAATGCTGAACAGTGTACTTTAGTCTGTTGGCACTCCCTCTACTTTTTAAGATTAGGCTTCAAATGTTCCTTTTTGATAAAGTTTGTTAGGATCAGGTGGAACAGGATCACCTCTTAGTTATGCTGCTGGAGTACTCTTCACTCCCCATGTGTTTATACATCACTACTGCATGTCATCAACTTCTGTAGTTTGTGTTTGGTCCAGCTTGTTGTTCATGCGCTCGCTGTACTCTCCTTTTCTTTCTTTCCCTTTAACCCTCAACTGGTTTTGGCAGATGGGTGTCCCTCCCTGAACCTGTTTCTCACTGTTTAGAAGGGAGTTATTACTCCCCACTGTCACTAAATGCTAATAGGGGATCTTCTGATGGTTGCTGCTTTCTCTCTAATATCTAGGGTCTTTACCACACACTATAAAGCACCTTGAACTGTGTGAATTGGCCTTTTATGAATAAATCTGAATTGAATTCCCACTTATACGATCTTGCTACCTTAAACACTCGCCAGTACACCTCTGGTAAAAACCACAGCATAATTTTCACTTTAAAAGCTGAACTTTTATATTTGTGATTTACATATTTACAAAAAGTAGTGTAGAAAGATGGATCAAAACATTTACTTTTTTTGAGCTATAAGAAAAACATAGAAGGACACCAGTCTTATGTTGTAAAGGGGAATTTTGTTAAACTTAGAAATGTGTAAATCACAGCAGAATTCTTTTAGTTTTTTGTTGCTGGTATGTGCATTTCCATAATGTATCAAATAAAAAAAAATACCAGTTCCTCCATGCAGGAAGCTCTGTGGGTTTTTGTCAAAAAAAAAAAAAAAAACAGTTCCATTATCAATTTTCATTATTTATTGGTCATTGATGGCAACTGAATAAATTAAGGCTTATGAACAAACATCATAAAAAGCACCATAAATAAATGCATATATATATATATATATATAGAAATATAAAAAATAAAAAGTAAAAAATAAAAAAATACTATAGTGAAATATAATGACCACAAATCACAACTAGGATTTTTTCGACTTGAACTCTTTGTGGGATCTGAGAAGTACAGATCCGACCCCTCAGGTAGTGTGATTTCAGTCAGAGGAAGCAGTGGAATCGTAACAGCTGTGTTTGCAATAATCAAAATATACCAAGCGTTTACAGTGATTGGCTGGTTATGACGTTTCTTGGCGTTTGCCTCCAGTGTCAATTATTGAAATGCTTGAGCATCAAACTCTCAACATAAATGAGAAATTTTGGCACACAGTTAAGCTAACTATTTGATTCATTTGTAACTGGACATGTATCTGCCCTCTTGCTTACTTTCAAAGTTGCAATATACTTAACTTCTGTGAAAATAAGAAGATCCTGAAACCAAATAACCCCCATTTGCTTTAATGTATGTCTCAAATGTCTTCTTTCCAGACAAGGATTTATTGATCTTACTGGCTGCCCTGTACTCTCCATATCAAAAATTAAACTGGGTACACTTCTCTTTTCTTAATGAAAATCACATTCGGCTATCAGATATGAACCAACAAGGAGCTTCTATTAAAGGAGTATTGATCATCGTCTTTGGTTTATCCTTTTCTGCTGCAGTCTGCTTCTAATCACCACCTGCAGAGATGGGTTTCTGTGACAATGGAAAAAAGGGCACATCCTGGAAAACTCTCCGTGACCTCCGTTATTTATTCATGTCTTGAGCTGCAGAGTTATAATGACAAAAAGAGTGGCTACACTGTGAGTTCTTACTGCAAGAATGTCGGTATAACCAGCCAAGAAAACGCAAAAGCAGCTTACAACTCCAGCCAGCACCTCACAATAATGAGTTAAACCCAAAGAGCACACATAAAAACATGTTAAAAAGCATGGAGATCTGGCAAAGAAACGCAAAATAGCTCTCGTTAAGGGTTAACGGAATGTGGAGCAAGAAAAATAAATTGCATTAACAAACGGCGAGACAGCTGGGAAGGCTAGCTGAGAGGGGAAAGGCTCTTTCTCAGCGTCATACTCCTTAAGCCTTCAGATGAGTCAGCGTTTTCCTTCCCTCGTTCCCATTGTTTAACCTTTAAGCTCATTAAAATTTCAGCATGGTAAAATAAATGCGACTGTGTAATTAAAAATATCTATCTGTTAAAAACAATCTTGCATCTGTCAGGAGGAAGTCAGCAGAGACAAACAAACAGCAGTGAATTCCAGTGATTTTTTTCTTGCTCAGTATTGCTGAGGGACCATCTCCGACACGCGGTACAGTGCCGGTGCTTCAAAGGTTACAGTTAGCAGCTGAATATTTAGAAATCTGTGGTTTAATTCCATCATAAATTCAGCTTCTGGGCCACAAAAAAACCCTCAGTGTACACAATTTGAAAGTGCCCATGCAATGAAATATACATCCTAAACCTAAGTCAACACTATTGTGCCATAGATGCAGAATTTATCATTTTACTATCAGTACAGCCAAGTGTAACTTTTCAAGCACCCAAATTTTTCTCTGCTCAGCGACAAAGATAGTGACAGTGGACCACTGTGTGCTGTGTGATCTGTGGTGCTCTAAATAAATCTCTGGACACACATGTGCATGTCTCTGTGTTATTATGTTTTGGGTGTACAATTAGCTAAAGGAGCACTTTTTGTATTTTGGGAAATTTTTCCACTTTATTTCTGAGGGTTAGATGAGAAGATGGTTACTGCTTTCATTGTATGTATAATCATGAAGCTACAGCTGCTTAGCTCAGCATAAAGTCTGGAAACATCTGTATGAAATGAGCGTCTTCTCAAAGACACAGACCATCGTTCTGCACCCTTAGCTTCCCCATCATGTTGAATTCCTGATGCTTCCATCAGGTGAGAGGTTTAGTCCCCCAAAAAGGTAACACAAATAGACAAAAGCAGATTTCTTCCATCTGCTCTTGTTTTTAAACAAACTTTGAACCCTTCCCCTCTATGATTCATGGTGACCGTGGACGATATTTAGATTCTGTAATGTGCCACACTTCATATAGGTATGTTTGATGGTGGACTACTGTCTGTAAAGTTTTACTCTGCTTTACGGTAGGCTGAAAATAGGATTAACAATCAGGTAAAGTGGAACTGATTGGTAATCCTATAGTCTGACTGGCCCACATAAAGCGTTTACATTACAAACCAAACATTCACCTTTTCAGACAGCACTTTATCAAACTCACAGCCACACCTATGACCAATTTAGAATCACTAATTAACCCAACTTATTAACCATGCAAACTTCACAGAGGGGAGACAACAGTGCAAACCATCGCAACACAATGTCATACCACCCAAAGTGGAGTGACAGCTTAATTCGTTATAAAGTGATTTGCGCCACTAGAGCACAATATCGACTGAAACGGGCCTTGCATGATTATCCAAATTATCTGGCTCAGTTATAATATATTAGATTCTACTGTCCTCATGCGGTGCATATTGTAAAATATAGCTAATATGTTTGTGTTTAATCAAATTACATGTGGAGTGTGACAATTTGATTAAATTAGCATGAGCAGAGTGTGGTAATTAGACCCATCCAAAAGTATGTTAACAGTATAGTATAACAATGTTTCTGATATTTTAGTGAGACAAAGCCATCAACTGGATTTGGCTTCCGTTTCATGCTGTTTATATAAACATCACATTCTATGTCTAAAGGTTTTGTTTTTATCCAAAGGTGAGCTGAAAGTAAAGTAAAATTTCACTCTACTGCTAACATACTTTTGGCAAGGGAATGTCTAAAGTGCTGTTTTTGCACAGGGAGCAGGGCTTGATTGGAGTTAGGTGGTGACAGGCTTCATACGTGTGCAGGTGTGACTTCTTTAAACAGGTTAATCCTGTTCATCACACTCATGTATTAACATTGCATTGGAGTCACAGTGCTAAGCAGTACCCTTTTGTCTAAATATATATAGCCAGCCATAACAGAAAAACCCAGGGGGTCTTTTAAAAAAAACACTCCGTCAAAACTGTTTGTCAGACAGCTGAAGAAGAGCTTTAGAAAGCGTCTTCCCACATGTGCACACACACACACACACACACACACACCTTTCTTTCTGAGATTAGGGGATGCTGAGGCCAACCTTTTCTGTAAGTTTACAAGCAACACTCGGACATTAACACCCATTTCACAGAGTGATGCAGTGATGTAGCTCTGTGGAGGTTTTTCCATTTATGTAACTGAATGTAACACTATAAATGTCTTCCAGGAGAGCCTTTACTATTAATATTTAAACAATATCATGCCTGTACGCTCCCTGTGATGGCTGACATTTCCCTTTGGAGTGACATTCACAGCAGCTATAAACACCAACTTGAATTAATTATTTTTTACTTAGTTTTAGATTATACTACTCTGCTGTTGTATAGTTGAAACCATTTTGCTCATGTTGTACACAAACCCTAAAGAAAAATATCATTTCTTGCTATACAGTGACACTGGTTAAAAGCATATTACACACTTGATAAAGGAGTTTTTGAGCCAGGTGTGGGTAATTGGCTGCCACCTCTAGCTTCCCATTTCAAACAATATTTATATAGTGTATATAATTGTGTTACTTAGTGAGCTTTAGCAGTGTTGGCAAGTAGATTATTAGTTTTGAATAGAGTCATGCTAGCTGCTTCCACAAAAAATGTGAATACCTGCATCTGAGGCTTAGTTTGGTTTTTGCTGCAGTTAAATTATATTATAATATAAATATATATTAACTGTTTTAATTATCGTGAGCTTCACAAGTGCTGGTATTCACATTTTTGGGACAGAGGAAATGATTCCCTTGTTTTCAGTCTTTAAACTAAGCTAATCATATTCTGGCTTGTAGCTTCATATTTAACATCGACATACAACAGTAGTATTGATCTTCTCATGCACGCCTCAGCAAGAAAGCCAATAAGCACATTTCCCAAAATGTCAAAGCATACCTTTAAAGTTTGCCTCCATCCTTTCATCATTTCATGTGGCAGTTTCTGGCAGCACAGCACTTTTCAGAAAGTATTTGTCATGTACACATCCCTGTGGTTTTACTGGTTATACCTCAGGTAGATGGAGGAGTGAAGAGAAGGTATGAATAATGACTATAATAGTGGCATGCGAAGGTCAGTTAACCCCTGTTGTTATTGTGTTTAAAGATTTATCTGGGTTTTTTACTTTAAGATTTCAGTGTAGGTGGACCTGATGCATGCCTTCAACAAAAGTTAAATGAGGACTTGCATGCACAAGAGCTGCAAGTGACCAGAAATTAAACTTTACGAAGGGCTTGATTACCAGAAAATGTGCTGTCAAGAATTTCTTATTATGGAATGTTTTAATATTTCTTTGTTCACCCAGGTCAGTAATAGTGTTCTCTATATAGATTCATTATGTTTTCCTGCAGTCATAAAACATTACAGAAAAGTTGAAACATCACACAAATACACAGACATTTAACACAACAAGAGGGCATTCACTACATGTATTTCTTTTTTAAATACCAGTAGGCAAAGTAGCCCATCCCGCCCAGTGAGCCCATGAGAAAAGAGGCCCCGAAGAAGGATGGCGGTTTCTTTTTTACCATCCGGAAGGCGTTGGGTAGGACTGCCGACAGGAGGGTCGTGTGGATGTCACCCAAGACCTTGCGAAAAGCGTAGCGTTTTTGCACACGCACAAAAAAGGACTGCAGGTTGGGTCGGCTGCCGTCCTCCCAGTATTTCTTAGAAAGTCCCAAGAACTTGAGCCTGTGCAACAAGGCTCCGAGGCAGATGTCAGCTAGTGTAAATTCAGGTCCACAAAGCCACAACTCACACTTTTGACCTGTGAAGCAGAGAATGCAATAACACCACTATAGAAAATGTCTGGAATATTCTTTGATAGTCATCATTTGGACATACCTTGATACTCTAGTTTCCTTTTCTCCAGTTCAGCTTCCACCTGATCTAAAACCATGGCTAACTCTCCGAGAATTTTCTTCAGGTAGTTCACATTATCGTGGTCCAAGATTTTTGCCTGTCGATTAAACAAAAACAGTAGCACGAATAAAGTTGATGTTTTAATGTTAAATTCAACTGTTATATACTTTTAAGTTAATGTAAATGCAGCCTTTTCCAGCTCCCTTTTGGGCAAGTTCAGCTTCCTACTTAGCAGGACTAAATGTGAACTTTTTTAAAAGCAGATGGTGTAATTGTTAAAGCAGCAACAATTACTTTTTTGTGCATTTTTGGCAACACTGAAATCTCAGTTAGCAGGGAGTTCCCACAAAAATAGCAAGCGTTACCTACAATTTGTAATGATGTTTTCAAGAAAATGTTTTAGTCTAACGTTCATTCAAACACTGTTTCAAATCACGTTTCTATAAAGGTTAAAAGTTTACCTAACATATTATTTTGAGAATGGTGTTAAGGTGCAAGTTATAAAATGTTCTTTTACAAAACATTCCCACAGTGTTACATGATGGCAATGAAAAAACATTCTCAATGCAATATTCTGATTTCAGGATGTTACTGAAGTTATAAAGTGTTTTTTGTAAACTATTCCTCTAATGTGATTTATTAACAAATGTAGGTATTTTGCCTGCAATATTATGAGACTGTGTTAGGGATGTTGTTGGGTTATGTGAATCTGAACAGATTGCCATGAAATTTCTCTAATGCCATAAGACAAAAATATCAACACTGGTGACTATACTAATAGTATATTATATATTCCCAGAGAAGAAAATATGTCAATTTAAGATTTAGGCAAAAATGCTGAAAATATACTTTTTGAAATTTGACATTTTTGGCACGCAGTGCTAAATAGCTACTGCTAGCACTGTCACAGCAAAGCAAGAAGGTTCCTGGTTTGAATATGTTGACCAGCTGGGGCCATGCTGTGTGGAGTTTGCATGTTCTCCCTGTACCTGCATGGGTTCTGTTCGAGTACTCTGGCTTCCTCCCACAGTTCAATGTAAATCAGGTGAACTGGTGACTTTAAAATGGTCACAGTCTGGCTTTAATGCCATTACAGTCTTTATATAACAACATTGAAAATCTTTGATAAAAGGCCATATTCTTATCACCATTGTTGAATTTTACAGAAGTACAGCTTACTTAGCTTTGAAAATCTTGTTAAATACATGGATATTTGTCTTATTTATAAAGTTTTACATAATATGGCTCCTCCACCATTTAGTCAGTTTATTACCACTAGGGTAAACAGAAACCAAATTACAAGAAGTTTGATAAGACAGGACTGTTTTATTCCTTTGAGGAAGAGTTCTTTTGGTCAGTGTACATTTTCTGTAAAACATGTTCAACAGTGGAACTCAGTGTACCCATCAGTATCAGAGAGCAGAATACGTACAATATTTTTAAACATCAGTTAAAAAGATGGTTGATTGATTATCAGTTTTGTCAGCATTGAGTTGGTTTTATTCTTCTATTGCCATCTTGTTTCCCTTTAATATGTCTGTTTTCTTTTTCTTTTTCTCTTTTTCACTTTTTATTTGTTTATATAATGTTGATGTTATATATTGTTTTGTGTTTAGGTTGCTGGTGCATTTACAGCAATGTTTAAAGTTCAATTTTGGCTAAAATTAATGTATACGTTTACAGGCCTATAACATATTTAGAGGTTTTTAATGGATTTTTTGCATACATTTTGAGGTTTTAAAGTGGTAACTTTAAAAATATACAAAACACTAAGCTATTAGTTCTTACAATAACTGAAAAATTAATACCATTTTAATGTATCAATTAAGGGGTTAAAGGCCCTTAAACTTGTGCAAATGAACCATTATTCCCCCTATAAATTACAGTATATAAATCACACCCTGAAACTCATGTTACTTCTTAATTTCTGACATGTATCTTAATGGAATTTTAAGGAATTCATTGTGGTGGAGGACAAGTAAAAGTTAAATGTTAACAATAATGAAAAGAAGGGCTCACCATTAGCTTCTTCTGCTTAGACAGGTATGGTTCTGTCAGCTGAGGCTCCTCATGATCCAGTTTCATCAGCTCTGTCGCAGCATTGGCCAGATGTCCTGAGGTTACACACAAAAACACACAGAGTGCATGCATTTACATAAACTGTGTCTGCTATTGTTCAGGAAGGGGAAAAACTTTCAATAATATTTAGACTCTGTGCTGTCTGACCACTGTGTGCCTGGCATATTTTACAAAAAGCAGGCACTCTAGAGGCCAGTGTGTTTAATCTCCCATGAGATGTCTGACAGTACAAAGCTTATTCCCATCTGAGCTCCATTCATAGTCTCTTGAGGGCAGAGGAAGAAGCTTGTCATCAGCTGTGCTTGTTTGATTTACGTCATCAAGGACGTAGGATATGTCTGTGGTGCTCTATAATTTTTTATACTGCCAATGTACAGTACTTTCCAAAACTCTTGAGCCACCTCTCATTTCTTTGTAATTTCATGGGAAAATGGGATAAATATAATACAGTATATAAGGCTAAAACAAAGTTGGCACAATTGTAACAAGCCTCAGTATTTGGTATGACCACTTTTATTCTTTAACACAGCCTGAATTCTCTCAGGCAAGCTTTTCCGTATTTTTTTTAAGTAGTCTTCAGGAATAGTTCTCCAGGCTTCCTGAAGGACATTCAAAGCTCTTCTTTGGATGTTTCTGCCTTTTGTTCTGTTCTATGTCAAGATGATGCCACACTGCTCCAACAATGTTGAGGTCGGGCTCTGGAGAGGTCAGTCCATGGCTGATAGTGTTCTGTTGTGTGTGTTTTTTTATCCAGGTATGCTATTACTATATTGACAGCGTGTTTCAGATCACTGTCATGCTGAAAAATGCCCTTGCCAATTAGACACTGTCTGAATTCCATCAATTTTGACAATATCTCCAACACCACTGGCTGCAGGCCCAAACCGTGACAAAGTCTCCCCTGTTTTACAGATGGCGGTAGACACTCACTGTTGTATCTCTCTCTGTACATATTGACAAAAATCTGGACCAAAAATTTCAAATTTGGATCATCACTCCATATGATCTGTTGCCACTGATTTTCAGTCCAGTTTTTGTGTAATTTGGCATACCTCAACCTTTTCTTCCTGTTTCCTTTCCTTAAGAATGGCTTCTTGACCACCACCCTCCAACTGAAACCATTCCTGAGGTTTCAACGAACAGCAGATGGATCAACTGAAGGGCCAGAAGCAACATACAATTTAAAACTGGTTCTTTGCTAAGTTGTCTATTATATGTAGACACAACACTGGTTCATCCCTTGAGTTAGATGCCTTTTTCATATTTGAATGATTCATAGGTCAGTGTTAAGTGGCTTAACAAAAAAAAAAAAAACATCCCTCTGAATGATCCCTATGAATCCCTATGAATGTCCTTGTACTGGTCAGGTCCAAGGAGTGGACTGAAAATGAGTGAAAAAGGAGACAATATCCAAAGAGAAACTTTGAAAGACCTTCCGCAAGCCTGGAGAACTATGGCTCAAGACCACTTTAAAAAACTTACAAGAAAGTCTGGCTCCCTGGTAGAAAAACATAAAGAAATGAGAAGTGGCTTAAGACTTTTTCACAGTACTATACATATAAAAATACCGAAAACAACAATGAATATATCCTATTTTCTTTATGCACCATTCTTCTTTGATTAAGGTTACTTGATGCATGGTACAGCTTTAAAATAATTAATAGTACCTAGGAAGGTTTTGTGTGCCGCAGGACATTTGTCTTCTTATCTGTAAGTTTTGGTTCTATCACCTTCTCACTTTATTATATTCTGTTTGAGGCATTCATAAAACAGGAGGCTGGGCCAGATAATAATAGATGCTCGTATTCACATCACTTCTTTTGTTAGATACACTAGTTTTAGAGGTTCTACTCTCCTCTTTAACTTCTGCTATAGACAGGCAGTCCGGCGAGCCCAGGGTTTAATTTGTTTTTGGTCGTTATCTAGTACAGTCAGGTATGGCTTTTACTAGCTGCTTTTCTTTTGTTTATTTGTTCTCAATAGCATGAATTCACTCCTGTGTGATGTTTTTTCGTTGCTCTCACGTACCCTTTCACCTTCTGGGTAACTAATGTTTCCCCCTTTCTCCTAGTGAACTGGATCATAACAGTCTGTAACAATGATGGCCAACAGTTGATTTGACATAATATGTCCTCAGTTTCTCATTTAGGCTACATCCATCTTTTATTTACAGTCTGTGATTACAATGAAAACCCATGTTGAAGTTTATATTTTTAGCCAAATACAAATACAAAACTGACTAATAAATGTACTGACATTTAGTGCCAAAAACGGTGCACAACTGTTTTCTGAGATTTAGTTTTTACAAAATGAAAGTGAAACCTCTGAAGTTTTACATCTTCAGAATGAAGCAATTAATTTGGGGCTGAGAGCCAGAAACAGGGCAGGGAAGCCTGACACATTACTGAGTTTGGTGTTTTCAGGGGATTCGTTAATGATAATAAAGATGAAGAACTTGGCCAGGATGCAAAATTTTTATACAGTCTTCTGACCTTTTGTCAGTGCTGGAATGATAAGAAAACCACAAGATGAACCCAGAAACATTAAAATGTTTTCGCTTGAATTGTCCCTTTAGTCTGCAGCATAATCATCCAAACCACCAGGTTTAACACTTTCCATTAAATACTCTATAAAGTTGATTTTACAGGTACAACACAGACAGGTGTATCCCTGGATAATTATTTCTCCTCCAGGCTTTTTTTTAATCTCATCCAGCCTGTTGCTCTGATTTACATGACAAGGCCATTACCTGATGTGAAGAGCACCACAGTTCAGCCTGAGAGGCCTGATATCTGCCGTTAAAAACCTGGCATCTCTACAAAGTGCTGCGTTAAGGGGTTTTTGGTATTGAATGAATTACACAGTATACTAATCACACTGTGCACATAAAAACCTGGGATTTGTTTTACCAATGATGTGGAAAATGCTGTAAGGGAGATGAATAACTTTGCATTCAAAATGCATGTTGTTTTTGTTCTAGGGCTCTCTTTGGTCTCAGAGTTGAAGCTGAGTCACCCCGAGTGCATGATAATGTTCAGTATAGTGAGTTCAAAGCACTGAAAATTTTTTATATCTTTAAAAGAAGAAGTACTCAAGAAAAGGGGACAAAACAAAAATAGCATCTATTATAATTATATAATTATATTATAATAGCATCTATCCTGTTAAAGAAAACTTTCTTTAACTCAGGGTTGAGCACTTGGGCTCAAAAATAGGCTATTTTTTTCAGCATCAAGAATGAGGGCCCAATATACACTCACCAGCCACTTCATTAGGTACCCCTGTTCAACTGCTCATTAACACCAACATCTAATCAGCCAATCACATGGTAGCAACTCAGTACATGTAGACATGGTCAAGACAACCTGCTGAAGTTCAAATTAAGCATGAGAATAGGGAAGACAGTTGATTTAAGTGACTCTGAACGTGGCATGGTTGTATTTTTAGAAATTGTTGATCTACTGGGATTTTCCCACACAACCATCTCTAGGGTTTACAGAGAATGGTCTGAAAAAGAAAATATCCAGTGAGCGGCAGTTCTCCAGGGGAACATGCCTTGTTGATGCCAGAGGTCAGAGGAGAATGGCCAGACTGCTTTGAGCTGATAGAAAGGCTACAGAAACTCAAATAACCACTCATTAAAACCAAGGTATGCAGAAGAGCATCTCTGAACAGAGAACATATCAAACCTTAAAGCAGATAGGCAGCAGCAGCAGAAGACCACACCGGATGCCACTCGTGTTAGCTAAGAACAGGAAACTGAGGCTACAATTTGCACAGGTTCACCAAAATTGGATAACAGAAGGTTGGAAAAATGTTGCCTGGCCTGATGAGTCTTAATTTCTACTGCAACATTTGGATGATAGGGTCAGACTTTGGTGTAAACATGAAAGCATAGATCCATCCTATCAACAGTTCAGGCTGCTGGTGTAATGGTGTGGGTTTTTTTGGGTTTTTTTGGCACACTTTGGGCCCCTTAGTACCAAATGAGCATAGTTTAAATGCCACAGCTTTCCTGAGTATTGTTGCTGACCATGTCCATCCTTTTATGACCACAGTGTACACACAGTGTAGTGGTTTCTTGGACATGAGCTCACTGTACTCTATAGTGACCAGATCTATCATGTCTATATGGACCAAAATCTCTGAGGAATGTTTCTAGCACTTTGTTGAAAATATGTCATTAAGAATTAAGGGAATTCTTAAGGCAAAAGGCGGTCCAACCCAGCACTAACAAGGTGTATCTAATGTGGCCAATGAGTATAAATTTACAGTTATGGCTGCAGACAGCATTGACTATGATGTAGACGTTTTCCTGTATTTGTTTACTACATTTTAAGTTCGTTTTAGGATACTTTGTGAATGAAGATGGAATTTTTTCCAATAGAGTTAACACAATACTAAACTATTTTCTATTAAATATAAATTACTGACAATTTTATTTGATTTTATGATTTAGATGTTATATGTACTTATCCAAACCATAATTTATGAGAGATTATAAAAACTATAGAAGGAAACATTTTCGCTCTCACTGTGGGGCCTACAATTTTTGATTTGGCTTTTGATTTCCTTCCTTTGCATTAATTGATAAAAACAATATACTAGAAATAACAAAAGGCACAAAAATATATTACTAACACACCAAACACA
Source organism: Heterochromis multidens (assembly GCA_015108495.1). Lineage (NCBI taxonomy): Eukaryota > Metazoa > Chordata > Actinopteri > Cichliformes > Cichlidae > Heterochromis > Heterochromis multidens. The sequence continues at coordinate 3,432 of VUQS01050696.1, read as the reverse complement.
GACACACACACCTGCAGAACCATATGCATCTATTCAGATATTAAATGTGTGTGAACATGCATTGTGAAATGCAGCAGAACCCTCTGTCACATTAAATTAAACTGCATCAGTAGACACTGTGATTCTATGGACACAGTGTGCCTGTGTGTTACACACACTTGAGTGGATTCAGTTGCTAGAATTTGCAGTTCAGCCTGTTTCTGCTATACCCTGAAGTCTTGCTCTGTTTTCCACCAAGGGGTCAGACAGTACTTGGTCTTCAAATACCTTTTTTGGGGTGTTTCTCTGTAAAGTGTTTGGTCAGTTTAAGCTTTGTTGTTGTTTTTTTGTTTCTTTCTTTTTTCCTTTTTTGGCAATATTTAAGGGAATAGTATTGTATTTTGTATATATTCATTTTGTTTTCTTTGTTCTTTTTAAACGTACTTTAAGAAGTTTGTAGTTCAGTAAAAACGAGTGCAAAGTGCAGGTTTTTGTTATTTTCCCTGTTGAAACCCATTTTCATGTACTAACATGACATAATTTTGAGTATAATTATTTTTATTTTTTATTTATTTATGTGGATATAGTACATGTGTAGCATTCATTTCATTGTTTAGTAAAATTCATTTAAATGCTCAGTAATAAATATCAAGGGAAAAATGTTTTTGATCACAAGTTTGTTTTGTTTTCCAAAAAGACAAGTAACAGTTTTAAATAGCTCTATTTAACATTATTATCACTTTGACCTTCAGATTAATCTATTGACCTTGAAGGAGAGTCAGAGGTCAAATGTGACATGATATTTTAAATCTTTATATGGGACTTTCTATATGTTGACAATACACACCACACTTGTAAGAATCATAGTTTCTAAGTTATGAGGCTTTTTGTCAATTATCACCAATAAATCATTAAGTTGACCTTGAAGACCCTGGTGGACGTAAGCCAAATTTGAATGGATTGTTAACATGACCCCACTCTACACCCCTACAAAGTTTTATCAGAATTCATTCAAAACCTTTCGAGCTATTGTGTTTACAGAAAGAATGACTGGCATGCATGCAAATGCTAACAAAAACATAATTATTACCTCCTTGGCAGAGGTAATCATTTTTTTTCTAACACCCTTTTATGTAGATGTTCACATCTAAATTTAAACTGTTTATTAATGTACAGTATTTACCAACAATTATAACCTGTCATATGAAGACTTGTTTTATGTATTTTATAATGTTATACCCCTGTTGTCCTGCTTTCTTGCCTTAGCAGTGCAGGTTTCTCTCTGACAACATCATCACCACTTTCTTAAGATAAACTTGTTTCTATACATAGAGAAATAGGGGTGTGGTGCTATGCACATTGCAGGCAGCGAGCACAAGCCAATGGATTTAGAATGAGTCTGATTCACTAGCATGCACGGTGGTAAGAACAAAATAGGCCGGTGTGCATGTTTCATGAATCAAACAGTAACATACTGGCTTCTCTTCATTGGCTCCCTGTTAAATCCAGAACTGAATTTAAAATCCTTCTCCTTACATTCAAGGTCTTGAATAATCAGGCCCCATCTTATCTTAAAGACCTCATAGTACCATATTACCCCAATAGACCACTTCGCTCTCAGACTGCTGGCTTACTTGTGATTCCTAGGATATTTAAAAGTAGAATGGGATGCAGAGTCTTCAGCTTTCGGGCCCCTCGTCATTGGAACCAGCTCCCAGTTTGCATTCGGGAGACAGACACCCTCTCTACTTTTAAGATTAGGCTTAAAACTTTCCTTTTTGATAAAGCATATAGTTAGGGCTGGATCATGTGACCCTGAATCCTCCCTTAGTTATGCTGCAATAGGCTTAGGCTGCTGGGGGCTTCCCATGATACATTGAGTGTTTCTTCTTCGTTCATCTTTTTTTCACTCTCTATGTGTTTATACACCACTCTGCATTTAATCATGAGTTATTATTAATCTCTGGCTCTCCTCCACAGTGTGTCTTTTGTCCTGTCTTCCTCCCCTCAACCCCAACCGGTCGCGGCAGATGACTGCCCCTCCCTGAGCCTGGTTCTGCTGGAGGTTTCTTCCTTTTAAAAGGGAGTTTTTCCTTCCCAGTGTCACCAAGCGCTTGCTCATAGAGGGTCGTCTGATTGTTGGGGTTTTTCTGTATTATTGTAGGGTCTTTACCTTACAATATACTTATGCCTTGAGGAGACTGTTGTTGTGATTTGGCACTAAATAAATAAAATTGAATTGAAAAAATTGACTTGAACTGTGCATATGCACTTGTTTTTCGCACAGGGTAAAAACATTTCTACACAAATATTAGTGCATAAGGCTCAGTGATCCCAAACACACTGAGTAAAAGCATACCTGGATAGAAAAACACACAATGGATCATTATCAGTGATGGATTGAACTCCCCAAAGCCGGGACCTCAACATTAGTGAAGCAGTGTGGGATCATTTTGACAGAGAATGGAACAAAAGGCAGCCAACATCCAAAGAAGAGCTTTGAACGTCCTTCAAGAAATATTCCTAGAGACTACTTAAAGAAATTACACGAAAGCTTGGCTAAGAGAGTTCAGGCTGTGTTGAAGAATAAAGGTGGTCACACCCAATAGTGACTTTCAGGCTCGTTAATTGTACAAACTATTTTTTTACCTTATATAGTATCCTATATTATTATGTATGTTTACATATGTTTAAATAAATCTCTGCACTTATTTCCCATTTTCCTACCAAAGTTGGGAGAAATTAGGGGTTTATGTTAAAGCTCTTTGTGAACTTGCAGGATGTAATTTGAGATTTACCTCTTCCATAGTCGCACAGGTCGGTCATTGTGATGTGTGCTTCTCTTGTGTTCTTTAAATAAGAAGCTACAGAAGTAGCAGACGGTCAGCTTGGATAGTAGCTTGTATAGGAGCTACAAACAGGGAAAAGAGTTGACCTACCTATCAACACTCTTATAAAAAGTTATTTGTTTAATTTGTTAAAATTAACTGAATCTAAACTGATGTGAAAACAAAAAATCAAAATGAGATACAAATAAAAACTTATTAGAAAATATAAAACTATGCTTTTCATTCCTTACACTTATATATTGGAGGAACTGGAACTTTTGAACATTAAACAGATTTGTTCATCAGTAGAAAATAAAATCCGTACTCTTAAAGATGGGAGGCAATCTAATTGTGGGGGGATTTAGAAATGTTTTATTTTTATATACTGTATATATATATATATATATATATATATATATATATATATATATATATATATATATATATATATATATATATATATATATATATATATATACTGTACATTAAATAATGAGGACCTTCAATCTGTTTTTTCTTACTTTGACTGAAATACTATAAAAGAGCTATTTACCTAACACTTTAATATATATGCAAAAAACATTCTATAAGTAACATGAACTTTTTTGTTGTTGTAACTGATGCT
>VUQS01050691.1:17241-27662 GCA_015108495.1 Heterochromis multidens | reverse complement strand
GGCCTGTCAACCACAATTGTGTGGTTGTGTTAACATAACCAAATATTGTCGTGATGTGCTATCCGACAGTGACTTGGTAAAATAAGGTTTGAATCATTGTTAAATTTACATGGAAGTTGAGATAAGGCAGTTTCATAGCATTAGGCTGATTGCCTGTTTTCGTAAAGACATAATTCAGAATGATCAATCATATTGACCTGAGCAAAACTGCATTGGTTAAAAATTCGCAACTTCAGGTAAGTTATTTTTTCATTTCCCAGTCCAATTGCAAAGACAGTAAATGCTTAATATTACTACTTACTTACTAACATAGACTACATTGCTGTACTGGTGATGAGTTATTCCTTTTATGTCTTCTCTATTGTTGCAGATGAATTCAAGGCCTTTTATGCAAGGCTGCCCCAGAACTATTTCCTGAACATGTCAACCATACAGCACTTGTGGTCCCTGGACAGCCTGTTCCAGTGGCGATATGAGCAGCTGGAGAACAGCATGCGGGTCCTCTCCAGACGTGCCCAGAGAGTCATCTTCAAACTCTTCAGTCTCAGTAAAAGATGTCACAGACAGCCCCAAGTGCGCATACCAAGAGAACGGTGAGCACAACCACTGCAGCACATATTCTCATGCTTGCCATGATTGTGTTTATATTAAATCTCAGTCATTTTGCAAAATTTCAAAATGTTCTCATAACACAACTCTATGTACTGTGGCCTGTTTCATTAAAGCAGTGTCTTTTGGTGTAGTATTTTTGTTTGATGTTTACCCCATAGATGTTGCACATCACAGTTTGCAAGTTTTCTCTGTAGACTAATCCAGACACATTGATTAAAGTAAATAAGTTGTCATTGTAGTTGTGGCATTTTGCCTGTATACCCTTGCAATTACTTTTTCAATAGGGAGAGTTGATAAAAATGGATTTCTCTGTGGAATCACTCTTGGACCAGCATTTGCTAAGAATTTATGTAAAACTTGTTGCGGTCATTGAAATTATGTTAAAACAGGTCAGACAGTTAAAACAGCTTTAATCTTTCAACCAAAGTTTTTATAGCTGCCTTTCTTCTGAAAGGAGTTCACCTGGCATACTTTACTTTGACATTAAGCTCCAAATCACTATGAAATCTTTATGTAGCTTCATTTTTCTTGAAATCTTTCAATCTTTTTTTTTTTTTCATTTCACTGGACTTCACCTCCATGAAGCTCCCTGAAATGTTTCTGAAACCAGATTTTTTTTCACTCGTTTCGTGTCTGAAATGTTGAAAATTTGATGAGGATTCATAAAAATCTATATTTTGTCTGATGACAAAGACAGAATTATGAGGGATTGAACATTTGTTAATTAAAGCTTAATTAATGAATTGATTAATTAGCAAGTTAATTAAGTGACAACATTACACTTACACAGAAGTGTTAAATTAGGTTTTAGGCAAATTAGGTAACACATTTCAAGACTTATTAACACATTTATTATACCTCAATGGTTGTGTGGGAATATTTGCTAAAAATAAATCACTATATTTGCTCCAAAATGTTTTCTGATGTGTGACTTGTGGAAAAGGTACCTACATTTTTAAAACAATCAACAATTACTTTCACATGCCATAGGTGGATAACTTTTACAACGTTCAGTCCACTCCACCATTCTCCTTACTCTTACTTTTTTATGACATCATCATGTAGGGATGGGCAGTTAAACGTATATACCAGAATCGGCTATTGGCTTTCAGAGTTGTTTCAGAGTTGTCTTTCTTTGGAGGGGAGCAGTTTTTTGTTTTTTTTTATATTACACAATGTTTGGTGTTTTGCTTGTGCTTATTTAGTCACCTGCCTCTCAAGAATTCCACATATAAAGCACAGACATTGAGTAGCAATACAAGATGGTGCTTCGTTTGTTTTTGTTGTGGTGAACTGACAGTTGTACACAGAGATTCTCATCCTGAGTGACTAGCTAATGCTTTGCTGTTGAGATTGGTTTTTGTCCCTTTAATATGAGTTACTTTAGACCTTAGCACTAATATGGAAATCTCCACATTTTTGAGCTAAGAAGCTATCCAGTTTTTCCACCTATACCACCATATGTTATAAGTTATTCACCCCTTCAATAGCATGTTTTTCCGAGCAGTTCGTGAAAATCTAGACGATGGGAAAAAAACAAAAAACAAAAAACATGGGATTATACTGTGCGTGATTTTAACATATTGCCAAACCCTAACATCATGCACCTCAAGCATTTGCTGCTGAGAGAGGTTAGTTTTATTTCCAAGCCATGAAATAAAAACTAACCTTGGAGGAAGAGGACCCAAGCACAGGACACACAGAAGCAAAGTAAAATCCAAAATCCAGTCTTTAGTTCAGGCTTTGGGTCAAACACAGAACAACAGCCAGTGAAGGCAGGCAAAAGGTCTATACACAGAAAAATAACAGCAAACACAAAGAAATACAAAAATAAAAGGATAAACACACAGGGAAATCTAGAGAAACCTGAGAAACACCAGAAAGCTTGAGTGCAAGTATAACAAGACAATAACAAGCCACTAACGCTTCTCAAAATATATTGAGGAGTGTGATTGGCTAATTGGACACAGGTGTGAACATCACAGGAGAGGCCAATTAGGGCAGGGGATATAGTCACAGAGGAGGGAAAACTAACAAAGACAGGAAGTTAAACTGACAGCGGTGTAAACAGACTAAGAATTACAAAATGAAACAGGAAGTCACTTAACGGGAACCCAACATGAGAATACAAAGGTCATTTGTCAGTAAAACACACAGATCTGCCATCGGAAGCGTTTGATCTTTTACCCGGTGGAGACAAATCACAGACTAGTCTTTTAAGATTGAATGAAATCCACATTCGTAATGGGTACCTTTTACCTGCCAGAAGAGGCGATTGCAGAAGGTGACGAATCTAGCCATCACTGTCAGTCACACTGCGCTCACCTCAACTCAACTGCCACAGTAATGCTGCAGAAATGGTGAAGACAGCACATAAATCAACTTTCAGATTAATCTATAGAGTTCGCTCTGTTTAATGTCCAGCCCATGTCTCTGTTGTTCTTTCTGTTCTCTTTCTCAGTGTACCCTCTTCTTAATCAATGTTTTTCCCTCCACCACATTGCCAAAACACACATTAATCACTGATCTATGCAGCTGATATTCCCACACGCTTGCCAGGAAGCATCATCGCCCTCATCCAGGCAATGTTTGTCTACGTTATTACTGCCACATCAACTGTGAAGCCTTCCCTTTCTTTTCTCTTTTCATAGAAATCTCCATACTTAGTAGAAAGAGATTTGGAAAAGGGTGTGTGTCAGTTTGCTTTGGAGAGAAACGGAAGCTCTTGAAAACCCCCCTCAGTCTCCCCTTAACATCCTGTTCATAGCACTTGCAATAGATGAGAGATATGTGATTGATTTTGCTTCCTGCGGGCTAGTTTTCCACTGCGCTGACAATTATGAGCAAATAAGCCAGTGGAAGCAGCAGTCAGCTCGGCTTTTGTTCGGCAGCTAATGATGAGACAGCACAGTACACTTTGTGCTCAAACTTTTGCCATTAGGCATAATGATGCACATTGCCATTCAAGTGATGCTTTTAGTACTTGTGCTTTAATCAGGTTAGAAAATGCCTTTCTTATGCATAGACTTCTCCCAAATAAAGGTGCTGATTTTTCCTTTTTTTTTTTTTTTCTATGTACACCAAGGTTTTGAACGTTTCTCTGGAGGAACCCTCTCCTCTTTCACTTCTTATAGAGCGTGATTAAGATTTGACTTGAAAAGTGTTGAATAGCTTTTTAATGACCCTTTCAAGGCATTTGGTAGATTTGACAATTTTGTCTTTACAATCATAGTGTTTAATGGACATTCATTTGTACAGATAAAAAGATGGCCCAAGTGTAATTATTGCACTTCATGACTCTGGTGCGTTCTTTACATTCTTCATATTGATTGCTGTTGATGGCTTGCTCTGTTATTGACTGACTAATAATATACAGTACCTCTGGCAGCGGATAAATATGATGAAATGTTCTGAAAAGAAGCAGCACAGTGCTCCTCTGAGGAGCCTGTACTGCAAATCCGACAATAAAACATTAGTAATAGAAATAGTATTACTAGTATAGTATTATTGTAAAACATCACAGTGATAATGATGATTTCATGCCATCTTGGGGTACCTGCAGAACCCAGAGGTTTTTTTTTTAATCTCACATGAGTTTTATGCTACTATTGCAATTTTTTATTATTTTGTCAGTATGTTTGTTCCCTAATGACTGAATATATCATTTCTTCCAGCTTTTGTTTTCAGTGCTTTTTAAAAATGCCAACATACACATCCCAATGTACAGGGATGTATACATCTTGTACACAAAAATAAAGGTTTTCTGATTTCTTGCTTGCACAAAGTTCTGACCTCAACTTCATCCAGCACCTTTGGGATGAACTGGAACAGAGCCAGACCTTATCATCCAAAATCATTATTGAACCTCACTAATGCTCTTATGACTGAAAGGGAGCAAATCCCTGCAGTCATGTTCCAAAATCTTCCTTCCTTCCCAGAAGACTGGAATCTGTTATAGAACCAGATTAATGGCAATGGACTAAGAATGATAAGTTCAATTGTCACACTTGTATATAATATGTAAGTGACCATATATTGTACATTATTGTAGTTAAAGCTTGACTATTAATACTGTTAATAATTTACATACATTATCCATAGAATCAAAGCTTGACAGCCCCACAGGGAACACACAACTCAATATTTGGCTGATTTTATTATCAAAACTCTGGCTCCTCGCAGCACAAAACTCTGTGATTTACAGCAGTGGTTTGGAGGAAGAGTTGTGGGATGCACAAAGCCTGTACATAATCACACCGGGGAACTAACAGTACAACTGCAGTCTTCTATTGGTGACTGCTTTGCTGTGCTGAAGCTGTCGGAGGTGAAATGCCTTACCCACAGGTAGCGGTTGATGGAAAGGAAGAGTCCTTTCGGTTCATTTCCCATGACCGCATTTTCCATTAGAGGGTTTTGATATTCAAATCAGTGATTTTCTGAACTCCGGCTTGCTTGCCACTGTCAAGCACACAATAAGAGCGGAATACAGAGGAAAATGCCCTAAATGTAATCCAACAAACATTTTCAGATTAGCATAAAGTTTACTTCAATACACCCTTATCAAAGAAGCCTTTTTTTTTTTTTCCTACAAGGAAAGCCAGCAGTATAGAGTGAGCATTGCTCCTCTTCAGGAAGCAAAGAGGATAAGAGCCATAAAGGGATCACAAGTGAGGAAGTTCTACAGACGGGAATCAAACTTGAGTTCACATGGGGGAATTATATGCATGTCTGAGATTAAGTTACCCCTACAGCTGCTGTACATTTGCAATATTTATGTCACAAACTCATCAAAGAAAATTTCTCTTGCTCTCTATTCAGTTTCTCACTCTTTACTTTCTAGCACTGTTTGTACCCGTATTCCCCACATGCATAACCTACAATCATAAAATTTTAATGCGTAAGACAGCAGACTAATACGAGAGACTCAGCTACTTCTATAAGTACATTTGTTTAAGCACTGACATGTCTACATACCTATATATATATAGGTATATATACCTATATATATATAGGTATATATACCTATACATATAAATACAAAGAAACAAATAAAGGACTCTAATTATTTTTAATGCATTTTCAAGGAACAACGATTATTTTTTTTCCTGATACATAAAAATGTCAAACTATCAAGGACATGAAGATTTTATAACTAGCCTCAATATTTATTATTCAGTCAGCACAGTTCAAGTTTCATAGTTTTGCTGTCTACTGACCAAATGCCAAAGTATTTCCAAACGGGGCTCGGAGTGTAAATCTCTCTCTGGAGCTGTGTTGGGTTGTGAACTCACTTCCACGTGATTGTTCCCTTATTGGTGAATTTTTATCCTTTTAAGATGCTTTAGCTACAAGCCAAAACAGTTAAAAGAGCTAATGTTTGTTATTAGCCAACTGTATATGTTAACCCAGTGTTAGACCCAGGAGTGATGGGTCTAACAGTTCCGGTGAAAACCCAGTTTTGAATTCTGTGCCCTTCAGTACAGATACTAGCTCTTAGTGCTGTTTTCTCACGATTAAATTCATTTTCATGCTTCTCTTTTATTGTACTATATTTGTGTTAAGAAAATTCTCTGACAGCCTCTTAGGAATCTCAGACCAGGCCAGATATTCTGGGACAAATTTTAGGTCATCATCCCATTGGAAAAGAAAAACATGCAAAGAGACTGACAAAGAACAGACAGTGCTTGGGTGACACTGGAACGACTGTCTTATACTCATGAACTGTAGCTGGTTCCACTTGATCTAGGTTAGAACAAAGGTAAATCAAAATTTCTTGAAATAATGGTCATGTATAAAATAAGCTTTTGCACAGGTCTTTTGACCTGTAAATGACCTAAACAATGCTTACTAAGATGATGTCAGGCCTGTCTTTCTTTTATTTTTAACAACCAAGCTGTCTGCAGACCCAGACAGGTGTCCTGGGCCTAATAAAGCACCTCCCTATTAAAACAGCTCATCCTAAAAGCTAGTTCAATAACCAGTCCCTCTTTACCTTTATCTCTTTGTCTTCTTTTTACATTTCCACCAGGCCACAGTCCTACTGGCTGAGTCATTTCCAGTCACTCCAATATTGCTCAGAGAACAACCAGCTTGGTGAATTCTCAGAGGAGCTCCACAGCTGCAGCTGCCGATATGAACACAGCCCCTGTCAGCTGCCTCCACCCTGCTCTGTTGGGGAAGGCTCGGCCTGTGCGGCCTGTGCACCAGACAACCAAACCCGCTGTGGAAGCTGCAACCCGGGATTTGCCCTGACACAGGGGGCCTGCAGGCCTATGGTGGCAGACTCTACAGAGAACTACCTTGGGTTCGAGACAGACCTTCAGGATTTGGAGCTGGGCTACCTACTGCAGAGAGCTGACCGCAGGCTCGAGGTATTTTTCTTTTAGCCTTTGTTTAATCATGTCAGGATCAATGAGAGCTGAGCTGTCTTTCTCAGCAGTAGCCTGGGAAAGACACATGTAGTCACGGGGGCCAGTCAGCATTATAAAGTCTTGCCCTCCTGGTGACTGAAAGCCTTTTGTTTCCCCACTTTTTCTTTTGTACCATTTGTTTTCCTATCACACATAGAAAGTTTGTAGTTTTTTTTCCTTACTTTTACTACAAATGAGAATAAAAAAGTGACCCAGAGGAGTCACTGTTAACCTAGAAACGACAGCTCATGGCCTTCCTTTGTGAGTGAAGTTGATGTCATGAAAATGGATTGCAGAGTGATTCGATCCAAAGGCCACAGTATAGTTTTTACCCTTCCTTTATGCCCTACTCTTGTTCATTTAATGAATGTCAGCTCTATTAAATAACAGGGTAGCGATTTTGGCCCATGGATGCGTTAAGAAAAAAGGACAACATTTTCCAAGATGGCTCCCAATTGTTCCAAAATTGTCATTCCCATGGTGCCAAAAAGTCCTTAAGGGGGTTCACATTTGGAACTTAAAGCACAGTGACAATAGAGGACAATTTACCATCTGAGCATGTCACAAGGCTTAAAATGTTGATGTCATATGTAACCCGTAAATACAAAGTGCCTGCTTCGACTCAAACCAGGTGGTTTTGTCACATAATTTCCCTCTTACAAAGTTGCCTAAACAATGCAGCTCACAGATTTGTTGATGTTTTCAGAGTAGCCCATGCCTTCTTTGGCTAGGACTTAAAAAGTTATGCACATACAAGTTGCTTTCTGTAACATAACTTGATTCAACCCTGTGGTCGACCTCTGCACTGATCCTATCTGGCATCTCTTTACATCTGCAGAGGCCTGAAGGTTACTCAGGTGGGCTGAAGCCCAAAAAGTAGAAAACACATAATCTGAAATTCCTCCAGTAAATATGGGTGTCTCAAATTAATTATCTGCATGAGTGAAAACCTTGCCTTCACAGATTACCAGAATAGAATGTATGAGTTATATTATTAAACCCCCCAAAAATCAGTGTTGATCTCATTTGTATTTTTTACTGCACCTTATTTTACTGAAAGTATGTATTTTCTGTGTCTCACAGGTCCATGCAATCTTCATCAGCAATGACATGCGACTCAACAGCTGGTTTGACCCATCATGGAGAAAGAGGATGCTGCTGACGCTCAAGAGCAACAAGTATAAGACCAACATGGTCCACATGCTGCTGGGAATATCCCTTCAGATCTGCCTTACAAAGAATAGCACCCTGGAGCCTGCCCTTACACTCTACATTAATCCTTTTGGTGGGAGCCACTCAGAGAGCTGGTACATCCCTGTCAATGAGAACAATTTTCCAGACTGGCAGGCCACCAAACTGGACCTGCCCTTTGACTGCTACAACTGGACTCTGACACTGGGCAATAAGTGGAAGACATTCTTTGAAACCATCCACATCTACCTTCGTAGCAGGATAAAGACTCAGGATGGACTGAATGACAGCATTTATTATGAGCCTTTAGAAATGGCAGATCCTGCTCGGAACCTGGGCTACATGAAGATCAACAGTATCCAGGTCTTTGGCTACAGCATGCATTTTGACCCGGAGGCAATCCGTGACTTGATTCTGCAGCTGGACTACCCATACACCCAAGGTTCCCAGGACACAGCTATGCTCCAGCTCTTGGAAATACGAGACCGGGTGAACCGGCTGTCCCCTCCCGGTCAACAGAGGTTGGACCTGTTTGCCTGTCTCCTCCGGCACAGACTCAAACTGACTGCCAGCGAGGTGGTTCGCATTCATGCTTCCTTACAGGCCTTCAGCTCACGTCTGCCCAATTCAGTGGATTACGAGACCACCAAGCTGTGCAGTTAACAGCTGCTTGAAAGGAAATGGGGTCTGTAAATGGCTAGAAGGAGAACTCATGGACATAAGAATTGTGCCCGTTGTGATACAGATGCTTATATTTGTGCTCATTGTCTATGGATTACCAGACTCTAAAATTAATGAGGAGATGATCAGCTGTAGACAGCTGAAGAATGTACTGTACTGCTTGTTCTGGTTTTTGTTTTGTGGCAACTACCTTCAGTGCTATAGTATAAAGAATGGGAAGGATCAGTAAGGAAATACACAACTCTTTCTCCAGAACAAACTCTTTACAAAAGATGTCTACAGTAGAAATTCAGATACCGCTTCATAAAGTTGAACCATCCTGTTTCAAAATGACAATGCTCATTTATACTGTAAGTACCAATGACAAATGAACTGACATTTTATGGTAAAACTGGTACAGTCTGTTTGTTTGTAATTTTTATATGTTCCTTTGCTTTAGTGACAGTGCACTTTCCATGAAGACCAGAATACAGTGGTGTCAGTCAAGATTTTGTAGATAAATTGATATTAAAACATCACGTTATAACACATTCCAGCTGTTGCAAGAATTTTTGGATACCTTTTGTGGTTAAGGAAATGCATCAAAGACCTTCTGAACGTGTGGTTTAAATTTTGTTTTGGGTGATCAGCTCACAGGATGACAGTGCAGAGTACAGAGTGTGTGTCGAGATGTGCACAACCAGGTTGACCAGACAATTAAACGTTGCTGCCGTTGTTAGTTGGCACCAGAAACATTAGTCAGTCAAACTAATTGTTATTATTTTAACAGCGCACAACACCAGTTAACTGGTGGTTTCTATGATGTTACAGACAATAGCAGCTCTCTCTCTCTCTCTCTCTCTCTCTGTTAAGGCAAGTTGTAAGCAAGCAGAGTGGGAAGTACAACCAATGGCAGGTGCACTAACCAGAGCAGCTCTGCAGTACTTGGATTGCAAAATTAAGTGGCATGTAGGCTGTGTCAGAGTATAATATTACTTGATGCCATGGAGAACAGAAGAACACATTACAGCAGGTATGGTCATCCAGATTTAAAGTTCAAATCTCACACTGAGTTGCATAAATGCTTTCCTATGTGAACTTTCCAGATAAGGAAACACAGCATGTCTGTGCACTATCTACAAGCAGCTGGGCTGTCCTTGTAGCCCACTGTAGAGTCAAAACATCCAGCAGTCTCAGTAGACTTACCTTTGTTCAGGCCGTTGTTCCGGTGAGCGAGACCTCATTAAATAGAGAGGTTAACCCCAAGAACTCGATTACAGTGCATAACCACATTCTACACAGGATGTTAATCTGTAAGGACAGGAGGTGGTGCTAGCACTGCTAATGTTAGCACCATTCAGCAAATTAATTTGACGTTGTTTGTGTGCACTGTTATGCACAGTATAAAGTGCTGCACATGTGATTTGTTTATTTCAGAATGTGATTAATGGTTTCAAGGGGCTCTTAAATATACTTGTCAAATTTGTACACTTGTCTCAACTATGTTTTCCTGTGTAAAAATAGCCATGAGAAAATGTTTAATGCAGA
>VUQS01050691.1:4280-15060 GCA_015108495.1 Heterochromis multidens | reverse complement strand
CCCTTACCCCCCCCCCAAAAAAAAAAAAAAAAAAAAAAGGTGGAGGTACTTGGGCTTTCATCATGTGTACTGCGGGTTCAGTTGCTGATTCTAATGATGATCTAGATTTTGCTATTTGTGAATTTAATGAGAAATCTTACAGTGACCTTTGCCATTTCTAGTACACTTGAGTGCCTGCTTACAACTGTACGTAGGATACTGTTGTCAGGGATGTGACTGAAACTGAAAAACCTTTCATCCACCATTAAAGACTAAAATATTGCATAATAAAATAAATTTATATAATATATCCAACCATTTTCATCCGCTTATCCAATTCAGGGTTGCAGGGGAGGGGAGCTGGAGCCTATCCCAGCTGCCCAGGGCAAGAGGCTGGGTACACCCTGGACAGGTTGCCAGTCTGTTGCAGTTCTAACACAGACAGACAACCATTTCCACCAACGGCCAATTTAGAATCACCAATTAACCCCACTAACTGCATGTCTTTGGACTGTGGGAGGAAGCCATAGTACCCAGATAGAATCCACATGCAAACTCCACACAGAAAGGCCCGGACCAGATGATGGATTAAAACCCATAACCTAATTGCTGTGAGGCCACCGTGCTGCCCTTATTAAACATATTTATTAAAGAAAATAAGAACATAAGCGAAAAAACAAAATGACATGGACATGAACATGCAGGGCCTGTACAATTCACCAGAGGGTGCTGCCGGAGCTTCAACACCCTTGCTTCCCATGGCCTTGGATTTAAATGTCTAGGAACCCTTGTTAAGTTTTTAATTGTGATCTGAACACTTTAGCTACTTGCCAAGGTGGTCTGTAAATGCTAATGGAGCCTCCTAAATCCTAATCTGCCCTGCAAAAGAGAAAGTAGTCAATGACCATCAGCTGGGAACCTTTGCAAAACACATGATAGTAGCAGGTGTGAACGCCGATGTGCCTTGGTTGTATGCTTCTGTGTGGAACACCAGAACACAAGAGTGTAGAAAACCAAGAGTATACAGGGTCTTTGGAAAGATCTGCCACACAGTTATGTTTGTTTATTCATTCCAAATTACTTCCACATGTCTCAACATTTTGAACTCCCTTCATTTAACAGAAAACGAAAACTCAAAGAGCTGAGAAATGCACTACACGTCTGATTACACCAGCTGCATTTACTCCTTTTACAGTATCATTTCAAACAAACAAGTTAAAAGGTGCTACATGTAGTTACATTTTTTTTTCTTTTTTCTTTTTTAGATCTGCCTGCTGTCACTTGTCTAGTAGGGTTTTAGGAGACCATGCTGGATGCATTCAACAGCATCCCTATTGGTTTATTTGTGTAAGGAAATCTGCAGAATTTAAACAGTACATTTTCTCTCAACAATATTTGGTTGGTTTGCAAGCAAATCTCTCTGTTTACTTTCTCTTTAAACAACACCGTGTTAAAAAACAAGAGGGAACAGTGTGAAATTGAAACGAAGAGGTTCAAATTGCAGGAAGAAATTGTCTGTTCACAGTTACTCATGATTTTGTGCACGTAAACCCGCTGAGTTGATTTCCTGAAAAACAGGAGTGGTAGATACAGAGACGCACAATCAACACTGGAACTCACAGGTGAGTCAAGGGCAGAGGTCTGTTACAGCATTTGACTAAAGCCCAGGGGCCAGATATATAAACAACGTGTGTGCCTTTTCCCGCGCATAAACTGGTGTTTATAAAAGAAGAACGTGTAATAAAAATGTGCAGAACTCACACATTCTTTAGTCCACATATATGCTCGGTAACATAAACAGAGCTTAAAACAAAACAGAGGATTTTTTACTGAGATAATTAGCACTATGCATTTTCTTGTTTTCAAACACATCCACCTAGCTTATTATGTTCAATTTGCTATCCACAAACTTTTAGTTTAAGTTTATCATGTCTTTTTATCACCAGGTCTTATATGGCAACTGATTATGGGTCTATATTTTCTCCATATTTCTGCTAAAATTTTATATGCAAATGATAAAATAAGGGAGTGTCTGCATCAGTTTTTGGCTAAAGATAGGAGTGGGAATGATGTGCATAATCAATGACTATAGAAAGCTTTAATAAAAGAGACTATTCGTGGCTTTCTAAAGCTTTGCAGGTTTCTGGCCATATTTATTCATCCAGTGTCAGGTGCCGGCTTTAGGAACATAAATATTTCAGTGTGTTTTGTTTTTCAGAAATATGTCAATCTCTCTCTTAGACTTTAGCAGATAACATCCTATCAACAATGGATGTGTGTGAGTTAAATGTTCCAGTCTCTCCTCTCTTCTCTGTGATTGATGTGGATGGATGGATGTGAGGTACACTATATACCAATGCAGCTGGCTACACCAGCTGTGTAGTGGCTCATGCCTCACACCTGCTTTACACATTAAACTGCAAGCTGAAGCTTTTGTTAACACTTTCAGGTCTCTTAAACAAACTGATATGCTTGTGTATTAGGCTTTGAGCTCTGTCAGATAAGTCTTGAGTGCACAGCAGTGCACTGTTGTTGAACAGATCCAGTGTAGACCCTAACAGAGGATAGCAGCTGCTGCTATTATGCTGCTGACATGCTGCTTCCGCTGTGTGGCCAGTTTAGACAAGGTAATGGGACGAAATACCAATTAGCTCAGGCAGCAGACAGCACTTTCTGTTCAGCTCAAGTGCATAGCAAACCATCATTAAAACTGTGCCTGCAAGAAATGCCTGTGTGGGGTTGGTGTCAGCGTGTCAGGGCAAAGGGGGAGAAAACAAGAGCTTTACTTTTAACATCAGGGGCCATCTTGTATAGACAGAGTGATACAAACGCATCATCATCCACTCTATTCAGTTCAAAAAAGAATTGCAGAATCTCAGTGTTGCCTGATGAGACAAAGCAAACCACTATGCTGGGTACATTCTAGTCTGAACAACTAATTACTGGAATTAAAGGGGTGGCTGCTTTGATACAAAATTAGAACCTGTCTATTTAAACACTGAATGCAATCTTGCTAGTGAGCAAGTGAACTATATGGCTGGCAGATTACTGTTGTTCAGTGAGAGACTGTCTCTATACTGTGGTTTAGAGTGTGTGTAACATGATGGAAAGATGCAGTCAACACCACAGCAGCAGGTAGCCATTTGTGTTTTAATCAACAAAAGTTCAGTAAAGCTAGACACACACTTTTCTGCTACCTGAAATATTCTAAGATGGGAGACATCACACCTACAGACCATGTTTCCTGAGAGGAGCAGTCTGGACTAGTCTTGTCTTGACAGTGAGATAGGAGTACAAACTTAACAAGTAAGCCAGTCCCCAACAAAAGACACTTAAAATGACTGTTTAGTAATGACCTGACTTCTGACCAGTTAGCTAAATATAAAAAAGTAGACACACCTAATTTCACAATATGAGTTTCCCAAATGCGTCCCTGTAAATGTTTGATAATTGCTGAGGGGTTTAATGCATTGAAACATTGGAATGGTAAATACAGGATACAGAAAAACGTTGTTTTCATCAGCTCTCAGTAGTAAGTTTAACGTCAGAAGGGAAGCAAGTCAAGTGGTGCCTTCATACGTATACACTTTTCCAAAAAAAAAATTAAAGGAACACTTTGAAAACACGTCAGATCTCAATGGGAAAAAAAATCATGCTGGATATCTATACTGATATGGACTGGGTAATGTGTTAGGAACGAAAGGATGCCACATTGTTTGGTGGAAATGAAAATTACCAACCTACAGAGGGCAGAATTCAAAGATACCCCAAAAATCAAAGTGAAAAAATGATGTGGCAGTCTAGTCCATTTTACTGAAATTTCATTGTAGCAACTCAAAATGGTACTCAGAAGTTTTTATGGCCCCCACATGCTTGTATGCATACCTGAAAACATCAGGGCATGCTCCAAATGATACGATGGATGGTGTCCTGGAATCTCCTCCCAGATCTGGCATCTCTGAGCTCCTGGACAGTCTGAGGTGCAACCTGGCAGCGTCGGATGGACTGAAACATAATGTCCCAGAGGTGTTCTATTGAATTTAGGTCAGGCGAGCGTGCGGGCCGGTCAATGACATCAATTACTTCATCCTCCAGGAACTACCTGCATACTCTTGCCACATGAGGCTGGGTATTGTCGTGCACCAGCCAAATGTCGTGGACCTGCCAATTCTGATATTCTATGGCAAATGCCAATCAGGCTACACGGTGCCGGGGAGTAAGCACAGGGCCCAGTAGAGGATGTCAGGCCCTCCAGCCACCCTCATGAAGTCTGAATCACACTTAGCCAATGAGCATACCATGGTTTATTCTCTGTTTTGACTCTGATCAGGGATTATAATTCACAACATTCAGTATGAATATGAAACTACCTATTGAGTCCATAAATATATACCAGGGAAGGTTTTCCCATGAATGTTTCACAGCCCCCCAACTGGAAAGAATGCAGGTTTAAGGCACTGCAACACTTTTCAGACCAGGAATCTACATCTTTTATAAGTGCTGCACACAAACTAGACACAAAGGCACTGGACATTAGTGACAGCTTGGATTGCTGGAATAACTCACAAATATTAAGTGTTTAAAAAAATCTTCTGGCTTTTAAAAAACTGAGGCCAAAATTTCCACACGCTATACAGTGCATGATTTTATTGGGTTCAGTCAGTTTGTAGGCATTCATAATCAGCCTGATAGTTAAGTATGTGCCCAGCTCAAGGAGCAATCAAACTGCATCTGCTTCTAAAAAATGCATACATGCAGACATTAAACATGGAAAAAAAAAAAACACTACAGAGTTATGAAAGTCAAATCTTGCTTGACATGTGATGGAAGCATGCTGTAAATTGAATGTTGCATTAGGTATGTGTTTAAACTTTAACTGTACCCAGCCAAGCTTAGCTGTGTAGGTTTTGTTTGACACATGAGTAGACTCAGGCTTTTACTTTTTCTCACATTAACTAATTACTAATGTCTCCAGTTTACTAGGGATTAACTAATGGTAAAGATTTAAATAAACATATGGGCTTTAAGTTTAGCTGCTGCTTAAATCCTGTCGTGCATCTGTACTGTAGGTCAAAGATTCTGCCTGCATTATTAATCTCAGGTGCAAGATGTCATCTCTGATCTGCTGAAATGTACCTGCCTCAGTGACACTGCATACCAAAGAGAAGTCAAGCACCTGTGAAGGTTAACAGTCATCACCTCAATTTGTCTGCTCCTCCCATCAACTCCAACTCATGTCAAAAGCTACGTTGGATGAGGACTGTACATGGATGAGTAGTGTTTGATGAGATGTGAGTGGTGGAATGTATTACCAAATGTCAGCATGTCTTTTCCTGGATACAGCCGTGTCAATTACGCACAGGAAATGAGTGTTTTACCAAAGAGCAGCTCTGAAAGACTGAAAGACATCACCTCTGGTTGTGACATAGTTTCAACTTTGAGGTCACTGAATGTTCAAAAACCGTCTGAGTTAAGTAGGAAATCCTTACGTTGCTAAACAGTTTGATTATCCTGTATACAGGAGGGAGAGGCATTACAACATTTTACCCATCTTCACCAAAATTTTTAAAAAATATATACATAGAATAATAACAAAACATTCACACAGCCTGAGTAATTAGGGATTTGGAGGGAGATTTTCAAAGAAAAATGGAAATGGAGGACTGAAAATAATTCTGCCCTCTGTACAGTACATGTTCCTCCTCCAGCAAAATGAAATGATCCCAAGGTAGTACGCCCATAATTATGATGTTTAACAGCACTCTGCTCATTGTGCAATTACTAGACTGGGTTCTAAAAACCCATCCAGCAGAGGCATCTATAGCTATAATTCATTACCTCAAGCTTGTAAATAGCTCAATTTTTTATTCCACCAGTGACTTTAGCCTCCCTTAACACAGTGCGTGTGGGTGGCAAGAAGAGCGTTTTGATTAGAGAAGCTTTGACCTTTAGTAGTCTGTCAGTCAGAGGTATCAGAGACCAGAAAAGCCTGTCTAATTCACTGTAAAATGCCTTGATTAAACTCTCCATCTGAAATTTCCTGAAGATGTTTTCCTCACCTTTATTTATGCATTCATTTTCTGTTTTGAACTTGAAGGGAAATTTACCCAGCGGCAGAATAGTTATGCATATGATGACCTTGGACTTTTTAAATCAACATTTAGAAAAATAAATTGCTCAAAACAAGAAACCAGGCGAGCCAGGTAAGTTAATTTGTAGAGCCTTTCAGTTGACTAAAAGCAACTGCAAACACATTTTGAGCATCTTTAAAGGTTTATTTTGTATCATATGTGTTACCATACTTCTGTGGACACTTGAGAGATCATTGCTATCTGTCATCACAGGTCTCGTGGGTCAGTATTGGTGTGCAATGTCCGATTTGTATTTCTGTCCTTAAACCACTTAGAGTAGTGATAGAACTTTATTTTAAAATCAGTTTTTGACAGACTGAACCCCAGAGCAAAGATTTGAGAATTGGAGCGCTCTTATTGAGCTACATCTGAGTTGTCTGAGTTGATTTTCACAAAGCTGTGAGAGAACCTCATTAGTATAGATAAAAGTTTTCAGTGTATTTCAGTAGTTTTTCCACAAACTTGCTTGGAGATGAGTTTTCTGATTCTTGCTATAATCTGAAGCGGTAAGATGTTCATATTTTTATTCACTTTATGTAACTGTGAGTTCAATTTTAGGTCTGAATTCAGGACAACACTAAATCCTGTCTGCTAGAAATTACAGTGTCTTGAAAGCAAATACTCAAATTCTATCAACATGATGAGCAAACATTGTTAATGAATCCTTCTGGAGGGTTGCAAAATGTTGATACTAATTCTAAAAAGTTTGCTCATTATTTATGTATTTTTGCTACTAATAAATAAACTCTAACAGCAATGGCATAATAAAGTTGATTACATGTTCGGGGAAGATCATGGTCTTGGTTAAGGGTACCTTGTTGAGTTTTCTTGTAAACAAACCAAATTTATGCCAGCATTCAGGGTTGCTTATTAAACATACTGTGTCTATCCTTGAGCTTTAACAAACACACTGAATAGATTTCCATCATAAGACATTTGCAAGGTTTTTACAAAGATACAGTTAAGAATGCTTTGTTGACATCCTTGTTTACTCCAAGCAGTAACCTCTGGGTGAAATGAAACTGCAGTTCCTCTAATAACCACTTGAGGCTGACTCCAAAAGCAAGTCAGTCCCCACAGACTCCTGTATTAAGATACCTGACTACACAGGTACAGAAACCGCTTTATTTCCCCCCTTCATAACAATTGTATGATGGGTGTGGGAGTTATACTGGAAAGATTGATGTTATAGTTTTTGTACTGTATGGTACAGACCATCCAAGAAATTGTTTCAGTTTTTGAGAGTGAATGCCTTGTATTTGTCTGTTATGCAGTGCTAATATATGTGTACACAGTTATGTCCAGAAGTGTTTTAGGTCCATGAGGTTTTTGATTCTTGCTTCTGTACACCACCACAGATCATTTTAAATCAAACAATCAAAGGTATTGATTGACTGGTAAAGCTCCTTCAGCAGATCTAAAAATCATCCTTTAAACTGCACTTCAGTCACTTTAAAGTACACGCTGGTGGTGTACAGGGGCATTTTTTAAAGTGCCACTTTCCAAAAACCTATGTACTTAACTGTATCTGTGAACCCATGCAGCTTGCTAACAAAGCTTGCTAAAATTAGCTGATAGCTTACCAGTCAATCCTCTTGTCCAGAAATCCTCACTTCTTGCTCGGAAAAAAAACAAAAAAAAAACATGGTGGTGGTTTACTTTTTAGCAGTCTTTGTCTTCTTTGTCTTTGTTGACATATTGCTCTTTATGTTGGCATGTTACCGCTACCAATAAGTCACAGGAAAAGTGTGAAATCATTGAAAGGAATGGTGTATTGAGTCACGTTATTTACAAGATCAGAAAACTTCATACATCTCCATGATACTATTCAGTGTTGTGTGTTCTCTCAAAAAAAGGAATGGAATACATATTCTTAAAATAATGTATAGCATTGATTCATCCTTTTTTTTTTTTTACTTCAATTTTAGCATTACCTTGCTTCATGTAGATCATAATTTGTCACAGTACTTGCTACATTACATTTCTTTTGTGTTACTGTCAGATTGCTTCTGTCAGGTAATAACCAGCCAACAGAAAAGCTGGTGAAAAACAGCTCAAAGGTTAAAACAAAGCAGCATTTTCTTTGATACATATGATGCTAGAAGCCTGTTTAACCTCCCTTTTGTTACCTGTTAAAAACAATCATGCTCTCTGGGTCCATTGTGCTCTTTGGTTACTAGCTTTGTGGTGCTTGAAGAGATGTGACGTCATGTTCGCAGCAGTGATTAATTGTATCTGACATGGGCAAAACTTGCACTTTACTGTCACATTCTTGCCCTTTTGCCACATTAAATGTAAGTAATGTGAATTTAATGTGGGAAAGGTAATTAATTTTTGTCCTATCTCCTGCAGGAAGTGAGGTGATTTTTGCACAAGCGCACATGAAATGGCACATTTGATATATTTTCTATCCACTCATTATTAAGATAAAACCTATGGACAGGAAGTTATGACATTATTGTTTCATTAGTAACTATATGCTTAAGACTTCCTGCACATTGGAGGCAAATGTAATGTGATCATACTTTAGTTTCACATCCACAAGTTCAATGAAAACTTTCAAAAGTAAAAAGATGCGCAGCTAATTGACACGCTATCTTTTCTTTGTTTTTGCTAGAGCAGATCACCTGAATAGAGATTACTATGGTGTGTTTTCTCATTTGAGAGACTCAAAACATATTTGTACACCAGTTCTGACTAACACCCTTTCCAGAGAAATCTACTTGTTCAAATCAATATCCCTTCTATTGTATTTTTGCAGAGAGTTTAAATCTCAATGTCAATGTGGATGTGCATTTACTGTAGCATAGTGTAGGACTTCAGCTTCTGTAAAGACCAAACTTTTCCTCCCCGGGGATCCGACAGTGGAATGAAACAGAGAACAGGAGGAGAAGGCAAAAGGTAACTGTCGCCCGCCAATAAATCAATACGCTGCTTTATTACTTCAGAGAACAAAAGGCTCTGCACTGAGATCGATTGCACCGCTGAGGAGCCTCCAATAAGAAAAAAATATAAATAAATAAAACTCTCCTGGCATTTGGCTGCTCCGTCCCTACGACCAGATCAGCATCAATTTATTACTGATGTGATGGTTTCCGCCTGATGTGTTTTTGTATAAGCACAAATCAATCCCGAGTTTATTAGCTGCTATGATGCATTATAAAATGACATTACTCAGGGTGCTAGATGAATGCCATTCATTAGGAGGTAAGGCTGCATCGACTGTGGATGTGCAGAGAATGAGAGCAAGTGAGCGGAAGACATGGGCTACTGGAAGAAAAGAGTTTTGGTGTTTGGGCCAAATTTATCTTTACTGGCGATGTAGCGATAAGATGTAGCAATTATCGTATTCATGCAAATTCTAAGAGGAAAATCTTAATTTGAACACTTAAATACGGACAGATAAAATCAGCATAGTATAACATACTGGCATATGTTTCAAAGACAGATTGTCATAATGCATTCTGCAGGGTTGATGCAGCGGGAGGGAAATAATTTATTTATGACTATTCGTGTAAGCTTATTAAAAGTCAATCAGGTACTTTCATTTTAGAATTTAAGCCTTTGAGCAATACTGCTTTTGAACTAAGTTAAGTAAAAGAGCTACATTCAAATTTTCACTAAATAGTGTTTAATCTAATATATAATTTATGTATATACTTAAAATACTGTACTTAGGAATCACATGTAAAAATACTGAACGGCACCACACACCATATGAGAAGAAACACTTGCCTGGTTAGTGGAATCATCAACAACAGTCCAAGAACATGCAGCTCAGGAGTCAGACACAGCTGCAGGAATGGCCTTTTCAAAATGTTATGGCATTATATGCACCTTATACGGTACATATTGCATTACAGCACTGTTTCTGACACATTAATAATCAATAGAATTGGCATATTTACTTTGCAAACAAGGTAGAAACAGTCCACAGCTGCAAATAATGACTGATAATTATTCAAGCTTGGGTACAAATCAATTACTTGCGTTCACTTTAGTAGTCAGAACTCTTGTGCACCTTTCAAGACAAGCTTTTTATGTTCCATTATACTAACACATTTCTTTTCCCAAAGTAAACTAGATACTGTGTGTACTTGAGAAATCACCAGAATGATGTGTCCTTGTCACATCACACAGAGTGGAGGAAACAGCATGAAATCATCAGCATGGAGGATGAGAGACAGAGCCGGACATTGCTTCCACTTTTATTATGGAAATATTCTTTCAAACGTCACACACAGCTCCACAGCAATAACAGACGCCCCCAACAGAACACAAATGTACTATGCTTGAATAGAAATGCTGCTCGCAAAGCACCAAAAGCACATTGTGAGCTCATTTTAGGGTGTTATCATAATTGTCAGATTGTTACAGCATATGTTGCATAGTGCTGTTTGCAAGGGCCAATGGTTTTAGTGCTGTATTCATACAGGCTTTATCCTAATCTGTATTTTTTTTGCACAGTAACCTAATATTAGGTATGCGATGCTTATAAGGCCCGTGCAGAATGCATTGAAGTGTTTTGCAAGATTATACGTCTGCATACACAAACAAATATACGTCTGCTCATTTCTCCGCATCTGTTGAGATGAAGGGGAATCAGCGGCACACATCTGATTAGACTTGATGAACCCTGTTGGATTGAGGAGTAAGTGGAACACCAGGAC
>VUQS01050689.1:11096-22310 GCA_015108495.1 Heterochromis multidens | reverse complement strand
TTTTTATCATTTCCTTTTTTTTTTTTTTGTTTGTTTTTTTTTTCCTCCTTATTTTTCCAGACATGCACCATGTCGGGAGACAATCAACCCGTACTACGTAAACACTGGCCATGTTATGGCTCCTACCACCAGCGCCAATGACAGTGAGCAGCAGAGCATATCCAGTGACGCAGACACCATTTCCCTTACCGACAGCAGTGTGTATGTATCTTGGCTTCATCCAAACATTTTACACACAGTTGTACTAGTTTAAAAAGGCTATCTATGGAGGTTACAACTTTGGTGGAACAACAGTTTTACCATTAAAATAAAAGACAGAATCCAATAAAATATTATATATTCCCATTTGTCATACCTTTTGTTTATATCTGGGATTCAGTCATAAATTAGGGGTGGTTTTGTTTGTTTGTCTCCAAAACTTTATCTGTTGACCTCATCTGTAAGTGTTACATAAGAAGCAGTTTGAAAAGATTGTGAATGAAATGAAAGTGATTCTTCTATAGTTGAAGTTTTCTCCAAGCTGGAGACCAAAGGAAATGTATTCTATTATCTGGGATCACTGGAAGTAGAACTTGGATTTCAGTGAAGTGTTTATGAGTCATAGGCAGTCATGTGCTTTTGAAAGAAGATATGCAAAATAAAGACTTCTAGTTGCAGAGATGGCACTGGGGAATTCAGCCAACAAAGCTTCAAAGCTTGCACAACTGGACAAAAATGTGTTTGAAGCTGAATGGATTAGAGGCTGTTATCAGCTAATTGATCCAGAGCTTCCAGCATAGAAAAAACAATATGAGTAATATCATATGGAATTACACTCTCATGCATGTTATAATATTTACTATAAACTGCCACGCCACTTGTGGTGCAGCAGGGACACTATTAGCCTGTGAGAATACCTGTCCTGCTGTACTAATTAATCAGGACTTACTAGGTGTTCATTTTAGGCAAAAATGCTGTGAAAAGCTTTCAACTTCAAAGCTGTCGCTGTTGTTTATTCATGAGCATGTTTTATGAAAATGTCTTTGTTGTTAATTCCAGAGATGGAGTTCCACCCTACAGATACCGCAAACAGCATCGCCGCGAGATGTATGAAAGTGCCAGAGCAAACGGGCAAGTGCCACTACCTCATATTCCAGTGAGTTATTCATGGGTTATTTCCCTTTTCTCTCCATTTCTGCCTCGGCACCTCTCGCTCTTTAGCTGTCTGTTCCTGCCTTATTTTTCTCTGCTCCACCATTGGAGATGTGCATATTTAAGCTCTGCTGTGTCGCAGGGGGCTGTGATGGAGTATAAGAATAGCTGATGGTGAAAGAGTAGTCTGTCTAAATGCAGCTTGATGCTTTCCTAAGCTGTGTGCGCTGAAGCCTAGTAGACATGAACCCTTCCCTGTGACAGCCTGATGCCTCCCTCTGCAGCTTATGCTCTCTCTTGGTAGGAAACTACCAGCCCTAATTAGGCCTTGGAGTAAAGAGTCAATTTAAAACTCCACACCCAGCATCTCATTAAGATGTAAGAATTGACAATATAGAAGAGCACAATTCCCTGCCCCTAACAAATTACTCTTCAGTTCTTTGTTAATAAGAAAAAGAAATGGCTTTTGTTTCAAATACGAGTCTCTCTTCGAACTATTTTTGCATTTACTGGATTCAAATCAGGGAGGTACAGCTTTGAATAGGTAAGACTGCAGTACAATTGCTTATGCTGACAGGAGAATAAATAAGTTAGGTTGTTTCCTTTGGAGGTAGAAAAAATGTGTTATCTTCTTTAGTGAATGTTCACAATTAATTTGAAATGCAAAATTCAAATAGGTGACAAATTAAAGCTAAACAAATAAATAAAACTAAAATAAATAACAAACTGTCTTAGTAAGGTGTTGGGCTAATACATACTGCTAGAACAGCTTTAGTGCTCATTGGTATTAATTTTACTGGAGAGTTATCCCAAAAGATATTCCTTCATTTGGTGTTTTTATGATTGTGCTGAAGAGTGCTGTCTTACAGTCGGTCCTAAATCAGCCATAGGTTAACAGGGTTTAGATCTGCGTATAGTGAAAGCTGTAGCATATGATTCACATAATTTTAATACTCATCCTCAACCCCCACATGACCTATGCATGATTGCATTTTAATTCAACAGACCACTTCCATCATGATAGAAAGTTTTCATTTTAGGATAAAGACAAACACCCAGAAAACCAAGGGTCACGCTGGACCCAACTATGCCAGAAAAATGTCACCAAAGCATAACAGATCTGGTGGATCCCCTCACTGTAGGAGCCAAGCGTTCCTGTTTTTAAATGTAATTTGTCACATATTTGTAGAATGAGGTCATTATTAAATCTTGTCTAAATCTGTTGATGTCCTGACAAACAAAGACACCTTTATCAAATAATATGTATTATGTTATATAGCTGGAAGAAAAAGGTTGTAAACATTACCAGGACAACTGTATTTATCAGAAAGTGTGGTTTGATCTTCATCTTAGTTGTACATGACAGACTAAACTGACTAAACTGACACAAATGGTTGTACTTTTTGTGTCATTATTGAACTCAGCTTCCACATGATGTAGAAGAGGAATTTTGGTTCATCCATCCCAACAAAACCGTTTCAGCTCATTAATATTTTCATTAATTTTTTTTTTAGTATTTCTTGCATATTTCTTGTATTTTTACCATTCCCTTCTTGTACTTTTTTTCCCCTTTGTGTCATTGTCCCTAGTCCTGGTTTTACCCAGGGCTTTTGAAATAATTATTGTTAACACTTATCCCAAGGTTTGGCATGGTTCACACCAACCAGTCTTTCTTTCACGCTTGCAAGGTGATGATTTTTTGATGCAAAGGTTAACTCCTAGCTCATTTTTAAGAGTCTCACAGAAGGCATGGTAAGCTTACCTTGATAGAATTTACAGCAGTGAATGAAGCAGTGATATTCAGTGGTAAAATCTTGTGGCACATTCACTAATATTTAAAGTTATTATCCCTTTGGTGTTTTTAACACTTGACGCTGTCTAGTTTAATGTTTTCCTGCTTATGTTTAAGCACTTTAATATAATCACTGACAGGATGTTAGGGTCCAAGGTGGGAAAACAATCCCAGGACTGCTGATGTGGTTTTGACAGTAATGCAGCAGTGGTTAAAAATTCACAGTACTTACAGTTTGATATTTCTTCTTCCAGCGCCCAAACCGGTTTCCAAGGTATATACATGTGGAGCCAGAAAAGTTTGCTGCAGAGCTGATCAGGAGACTGGAGGGTGTACTGAGGGAGATGGAGGCTCAAGAGAAACTAGAGGAGCAACTGAAGAGAGTACAATTGGTATGTTCTCTCATTTTTCTGAACCAGCGTGTACTGTTAAAAGCACAATCAGAGCCTCCATTTTGCTAATTATATTTAACATACATGAGTTAGAACCTTCTTTTAGCATTTGCTACAGCGGTTCAACCTGAATAGCTCCATCTTTTCACTACATGATGTCTAACGTAATACAGTGTCAGCAGTGCAAAGCTACTAGTTACACATTCAGGTCATGCGAGGAGGTGTTAGGAGCTGAATATTACTACTACTGTGTAGCACCAACTGAATAATTTTAGTGGTGA
Source organism: Heterochromis multidens (assembly GCA_015108495.1). Classification (NCBI taxonomy): domain Eukaryota; kingdom Metazoa; phylum Chordata; class Actinopteri; order Cichliformes; family Cichlidae; genus Heterochromis; species Heterochromis multidens. The sequence goes on along the minus strand of VUQS01050689.1, from coordinate 18,714 downwards.
GGGGATAGAGGAAATCAAAGTATGAATTCTTGAAGTATAAATAGTTTAGGGGCAAAGGAACAATTATTTTTGGTATGTGCTATATCATCAGTAATATGTCAGATAATAATGAAAAATTCAGTACAACAACCTAACGATATCAAGCTTCAAACATTTTTTTCATTTGAAAAGCTGGAGTCAGATTGTTTGTGACTGAAACATGAAGAGGTGGTTATTAAGATCAAATTTTAAGTCCTCATAGTGCAAATGGTGATATCAAAGAGCTCTGTTTTCCCAATTTAGTAAGTTTGGTTTACTTTAATAAAAGAATACTTGAATAGATTGTGAAAGCTTATTGAAAAGCAGACTGTTGGTTGAAGAGTAACAGTAGATCCTACCAATGCTTATTTCTGAGCCAAATAGTGAGGTGTGTGCCCGGCCGTTGAGCTTTAAGTTTTCGGCAACAAAGGAGACTTAAATCTGCCTGGCCTTAATGAAATTAATGAGGCCAGCCATTTGAATAGGGAATAAAAAAACATTATGAATCACTTGGAGAATTCTGTCCTTGGCCTGTCAGCAATCTGGCTTTGTCGATGAATCAGATGGAGCACCTGCACATGCCGCCACTTGTAAGCCTGGAATTGTGAGCTGCCTGTTTGATGTCACTTGAATGGTGATGAAATGGTTGCTGAAACCACAAATGAAATCTCCCTCAGTGTACAGTGCCAAGTATTAGGTCTCAAGGCAGGCAATTTATGTGGGTAGCTATGAAAGGAAAGAAGGTGCCATCACACAGCTGAAGGTTTGGTCTGTGAAAACTGGAGGCGAGGACGCCATGAGTGCATTCATCAAGTAATACTTTGGTAATGTAGAAAAGGGAATGTGAACTTGGGTTTTAGCTTTTATATGATAATATCAGAAGTATTAAAATGTGATATAGTTATAATGTGTGAGGAATGTCTGTAGCATAAAATCAGATTTTTAAAAGTCTACCATCTTGTTAAAAATTCATGTCTTTTACTGCTGTGAGGAAAAATGTCCAAAATCTGATTTCATGACAATGCAACTTTTCAGCTTTCCACAGCTCTGTCATGCGTTCTGCAAAAAATTTAATTATGGCTTCGCTTAATATAATTTTTGGAAACAGTGGGCTGTATGGATCTAAGTAAATTATCAGCAAAAGACTTGTGAGCAGGGCGGCCATTGCTTTCCTAAATCAAACTTTTATTCGGTATAAACAGGATTCCACCAAACAACAATGTACACTGTTACTCCTCATAAGGAGAGGCCATAGTATTACAAAAATGAGCTAGATCAGCATCAGTAAATCCCATCCATCTCCTAAGCCTACTTGCAAAAAGTAAAATATCTGCTTGTCTCCTCTTGAAGATGTCGTCATTCCAGTGGAACTCGTGGGCTTGGCTAATGCGAATATCTCAATCAAGTGCAGAGATGTGAAGAAACATCAGTTAGTTAAAATCTTGCCAAAAAAATATTTGGCTGCGTGGGTCATATTTTGCAAATCACTGCATCTAAGAAAACTGTGGGCACGGAGAAGTTAACTGCATGTAGGAACAGGACGAGTTTCCCTTTTACACAATGTCAGTAAAAGGATGGCGACCACGGGGCAACACTCAAAAGTTGTTTTGGCATATTTACAAGTGAAGATCTATTGAAAGTTTATTTAATTATTGACATAACTGACATGACTTGAGATGGTTAAAAATAAGAGTAAAATCCTTGCCTACTGTTGTCTCTCCACTATATACAGTATATATATCTGTTCTCTCCTTTACCTTCTTTCTCTCCCAAAATGTTCCTGACTTTATACAGGATGCAAAATAAAAGCTCTGCCATATGGTTCACACTTCTCCACCTACAATAAAACACTTTCTCTTAATCCAAATGTATTTGGGGAATAATGAAGAATGTGTTTTTATGATGTCTTCTGTGTTGACCCTGGCAACCTGCCGGCACCACTGTTGAGCTTTTATTATGTTAAAATTACAGGGGGCAGTAGGATTATGTGAGCTGGAAAAGAGGGACTGTGTCATCAATTGAGCAAACTTGTAGTATTTATTTAACCACAAGCGTTGCGGTGAAAAAAAATACATTGTTTAATAGTGTGCCATTTTTTAAAAATAAGCACACATAGTAAGCAGCATGCGTTTGAATAGGTCGAGAAATAGTTTTAACTTGCATATGCAAATCCGCCCTGTGCTTGATGCTTCTTATGCTAATTAGCCATGTGGCCCTATCATATAGAAGTTTAATGCCTGCATATGTGAAGCATGCTAGTGTGATGTTTAAAGATGATACACATGAAGTGTTATGTGGAAATAAGTCTCGATTATGTAAATTATTTTTCATTAATGTACCAGTCATGATTGATTGGTAATGCCTATGGTAAAAAAAGATTATTTTGCTCTCTCTCTTTTTTTTTTTTTCTCCTTATTAACTTCCCAACCACCACTAACAAATAAAGGCTTGAGCTGAAATGTGGATTCGTAGAGGCATTACACTCCTAGAAATTTCCATTTCTTTGTTCTAGTGATGCATTATGACAGTTTGATTTGCATCAATATTTAGTTTAGAATAAAGTATTTGCAATAACAGTGGTCTGAGATCCTGCTCTGTGTAAGAATAACAACTTGACCATACCGTTTTTGACTGGAGTTCTCTGTTCACTCTTTTCTTTTAACATTGCACGTCCTCCACTTCCTACAGTGCCTGTTTATCAAAAACTATTATGAAAGCCTGCAGGACCCCACCCTTTAAATCTCCCTGGAGAGGAGTCTGTCAGAGCACAATTTTGTCCCAGTCAGTCAGAGCTCAAGCTGTAGCAGTTGTACTTGTCATGACATGAAACCAATATGCTGTGCATACTGATACTGTTGTATTCATAGATTATCTCCAAACTGCTGCATTAAGAATGAAAACACACACTTCACCATAAGGTAAAACCTGCCATCTGCAGGTTGAAATAAGTACAACAGATTCAGCCTTTTGGAATAACCTCAGTTGTGCCCATATTGCACATGCATATGCAGCTTAGCTGGTAAATAAATAAGATGCATATTTTACATATTTTGTTTTGCTTTGTTTTATGATTTAAATATTCACTGTAACATATGCTTCGAGTATGTATACATTATTTATAAATTTGGTTAGTCTTTCCAGATTTTTATTTTAAGGTTTTATTCTCTACATTTTCTGTGTATGTGTTGTGTGTGTTTGTACTAAAGGAAGACGAAGATGATGAAGTCATGATGGCCACAGCAACAGCATTATCCAGTCACAGGTTACCCACTGGTGCTTATTCACAAAATTACAACCCCCGTTATGCTGACACCACCACCGGTGGTCCTTTTCTTGGAGATGCTCATGAAGAAAACCCTGAGAGCATCTTGGACGACCACGTCCAGCGAGTTATGAAGACTCCCGGCTGCCAGTCACCAGGAACCGGCCGTCATACTCCGAAGTCACGCTCACCAGAAGGTTTCCCAGGGATCAAAGGGATGGGACAGCCAGGGCAGGGTAAACATCCATCCAGGCACGGTTTCAAGGGAGAAACTAGCTACCTGTACCACCACAAACATATGCACCATAACCATTACACAGGCGTGGGCAAGCCCAAAGAGCAGGCGGAGGCTGATGCAGCCATCCATGCACATGGAAACTCGTCCTGGAGCATGGAGTCAAGTCATTATGGATCAAAGTCTCGCAGCTACACAGATGGCATGGGATCCAACCCCATGGAGTATACAGGGTACATGTAAGGAACAAACTAAGAAAAACTGAATTCAAACACGAAAAAAAAACTGTTGTTTTTCTAATTACCAGTTTTTTGTTTGTTTGTTTTTTTTCCCATTTTACAGTGGGAGAAGTGGTACACAGTATAAAAGAACATTCAAGAGAACTGAGGAACTGCGGCCTCATGACATGCCAGGGCCTGCAGAGGAGATGGAGAAAAAACAGAAAATCCTTTTGTGGCTGATGGAAGGACAGAAAGAAATGGTTCAACACAAGAGGAGCCCATATGGGTCAGTGATTACATTTTATTAGAAAATGTGCATTTTTTTTTCTTTTTCTTTTTTTTTAAATCAAAGTTAAGTATCTTAATCATGTGCTCATCCCCCTACTGCACCATTGTTTTTGTTGTTCTTGGTTTAATATTGGCTATCTTTTCCAGTGCTGAAGTTTTTTGTTTGTGCCTTCCACAAGTCAAAGTAAAAATTCTAAAACTAACATAAGTGCGTTTCTCATTGTTTTATTAATTAAATTGCTGATGTGTTTTTCATCATAGGAGTACCACTGGGTCAAAAAGGACCACTGGCCATGAAGGATCCCGCCTCAGCTCAACAGACCGGTCAGGGTCGATGTATCCATGTATCAGCGGCCAGCTGCGGAACAACGTGCAGCCGTCTCACCCTTTCATCCAAGATCCCACCATGCCCCCCAACCCAGCTCCCAGCCCCCTCATTCAGCTGGAGGAGGTTTGCCGGCGGCTTGAGGAGGAGAGGATGAAGTTTTTGCCGCCTAAGCAAAGGTAAGAAAACAGATGTGACTCATGTCCAGTTCTTCAGTGCAGTGTTTCCAGACAATCTAATTAAACACTGCAGGTTTTTCTGCAGTGTTATTAGTTGCTGTTGTAAGATATTCTGCCATATCTGTACCCTGCTCTGTCACAGTCGTGACAATTGTGCCCCTCTTCAGCTCTGGCAACTAAATCATTGCTGACTGTCAGCAGATATAAAATTCAGATATATTGTGAAATACACAGAGATTTAAATGGCACAGACAGGCTTGTGTAAATTGGTTTGAAAAAGGTTTGAATGTCAGGAATCTTAATTTATATGTGGAAGTCCCACTCAAGCTTTTACTTGAGCCACAGAGGAGGAAGCCAGCCCTTTCCCTTTTCTTTAGTGAAAATCTTTAGCCCGTGTGCCTCTTTTGGCTGGTCTGTGTCTAACCACTGGGGTTTTTTGGTCTCTCAGGTATGTGATGGAGGTGATGCAGAGGGGTCGCACAGCAGTCAGGCCTGCACAGTTCCCTCAGCTCAGCATTGTGCCTGCAGTTTCAGACAGCGAGCTCTCCGAGCCCGAGTACGTCCACTGTGTTCCACAAGTAGTTTTTTAGACTGTATGTTACAAGTGGAAAATTATGGACAAATGACACATTTTACACAGTTATCATTTCCCCAACCTCTCATAAATAAATTGATCAGACTTGAAGGTTGAAAACATCAGATTTCTTGCTGGTTAGTTCCTGTGAAGACCACAAAAAAAAGGATCACAGAGAAAGTAGGAAGTGTATGTTTTCTGTGTTCCCGCAGAGGCAGACTAGCTGGAGTATTAAAGAAAGGATCTGTTTTTGATGTTATATGAGAAACACTTTTCTGTTTGATGTCTGACTGCCTTCTCTGATACCTGCTTAACAGATGAGGAAGAGCAGGAGAGCTGCAGATGAAAGTAAGATTATGTGGCACTACCAGTGGTTGAATCCTCCTGTTAGATTTGCGAGGACTGGGATTTAGTTACTGACCAAACCTTTCAATACCTCCAATATGTGTCTGATACTTTTGGTGTCTCTTCAGTCATTATTGATATTTTTTAATCTCAATGAGACTTTTACCTGGATAAATAAGTGATATAGCTGTGTACCCCAGGGATTTAAATATGAAGTGCAGGATAATGTTTCAGTGGATTTAGTGAGTTTTGCTAGGGGGTTTACCTGAAACCCTGTATCACAGGCAGTACAAAAGATGGGTGTAGCCACTGTGATGTCACTCATTTGTTTGAGAAGTCCCGTTATGAAGCTTCAAGTTTAGCGTTTTCGTCATCACCATCTTGATGTTTTAAAACTGGACTTGTTATTCGCAGTTCGTTAGCCCATGAGCATAAACTGGATAATCCTCCTTTCTCACTCTTAGCTGGACCATATTTATGGACTTGGAAGTTTTATTCAGTATGACCCAAAATGTGTGGCTGAGCCTATAAACTTATCAGGAAAGTGTTTACTGAGGTCAGAGCTGAGATGAGTTTTCCCTTAGATTTCAACAGGACTGCAAGTCTTCTTACAACCACAGGCAGCCATTAAAAAGAATGCAGATTAAGGCACATCTACTTTTGCCTTCACTTTTCAGACTCGGAAGCTAGATCCATCTTTTCTACTGTCTGTGCTGTGTATTATTGTTAGATTATTTGAAATGTCTTACTAAGGAAGCTTAAAAGCTTGATTCTCAGGAAAATTCTGCAGTCACGAGAATCTTCTCTCTAATCTTTCTTTGATTTGTAACCAGATTTATGGATATTTATTTGAGGGAGACATTCTTGAGGTGGGTAATGATATCTTTGGCAAATATGACACTGAATCTAAAATGCATGCATGTCATGTTTGCATGAACAGTTGTGACTCAGAAGGATGAGGATTTTTGAAGCAAATTGTGATTATCAGGCTTAATTTGCATCTGCAATTCTTGCAGAAAAGAGAAAAGCACTTGGCGGAGTTGTATTAATCTGAATGTATCAAAACCAAAATGTGTATCCTTTAATGAAAGTTGTATGTCTGTTTAGATCAATGAAAAACCGGCCACCTGCATGTTGCCATCTGTTAGAGGCCAGATGGATGTGATGCTGTGTAAATGCACCCTCACAGTAATGTGTTGACTAATGATAGTTGTTTATTCATTGACATGTCTCAGCTGTGAATATTGGCCTTGATTCATCATGAAATCACAGGCTGCAAATTTTGGACAAAAATCAGTTTATATCTGAAGCTTTTTGTAACTTAAAGTCAGTTAGTTAGAAAACAGATAAAGTTTGGACCAAAAATGTATAAACCCCTTTTGCATTCCATGAATTTGATTAGGCCCCCCCCCATCTTTTGCTATATTTTTTGTAAAATACTAAGTACTTTGAATTTGTCACAAGTGTCACTCCCCTCAGTCTCAGTGAACTCTAGCCAAAGTGAACCTTTTTTTTTTAAGTGAAATATTTTTCATAGCTTTGAACAGCGTGGACATGAGAGAGCTTTAAATTTTCTAAATTATTTTTCTCTCTTTACTATTTTCAGACATAAACCCACTAAAAAGCAGTCATGTGAAAACATTACTGTGGCGTACTACTTCTGTGAGGAGCTGATACCTTACAGGACGTCTCTCAAAGGGAGGGTTGTCACGCTGGGCCAGTTCAAAGAACTGCTAACAAAGAAAGGAAATTACAGGTGAGACTCATGGTGCTACTGAGTGTCGATGTCTATAACACAGCTTGCTTTGATATTTCAAAAAGTAGATCATTTGCAGTGTTATTAGAGCTGTAGTTGTCTGAGGGCTATATGGGAATGAATATTAGTTTTAAGTACATCTAAGTTAAATGAATGAAATGAAATTTCTGTGGTTATGGCTATCTGAGGAGATGCAGTTTAATTGCAGGATTTCCTACTCCAAAACACTACAGGTCCTGTAGCAATGATCTCATTTGTAACTAATTTTACAAGTACAATAATTATAGCAGAATTACTAAGATTTTATTGATACAAGTGCCATTATTGCTTCTACTGATTGGTCTGATTTTTTTTTTTTTTTTTTTTTTTTTTACCTCTTCCTTTTTTTTTTAATTTTTTTTTTTAAATTTTTTAT
>VUQS01050683.1:1445-14284 GCA_015108495.1 Heterochromis multidens | reverse complement strand
GTATTCTGAAAAAAAAAAAAAAAACAGACTGGTGAGCTCAGCAACATAAAAAGTCACAAAAAACAGTAGTGGATGATCACAGAATACCTTTCGCAACATCCAGCTAAGTGAAGAACTCTCCAGGAAGTAGGAATACTTCAAGTGCATAAACACAGAGGTTCACATAAGGTGCAAACAATTCATAAACCTTAAAAATAGAACGGCCAGATCAGTCTTTGCCAAAAAAAGAAAAGGAAAAAAGAAAGAAAGAAAGAAAAATCTAACAAAGCCATAAAAAAAGAGTCTGTAACAACATTCTTTGGACAGAGGAAACTGAGATCAATCTTTAACAGAAAGTAATGGAAAAACATATTAATAAGGCATTGTTTCCTTAACTTTCTTTCTTTGACAGTGTTAATTGTATTTTCAGAATTACTGAACCATCTGAAAACAAGAGTATAATACAGCAGGGTCATTTCATATAAAATCTGTGAAATCAGAGAAAAGTTCCCACTTGAAACCCTCAGAATGAGCTCATTTTTGTGTAGAATAACTTTAAAATACCTAATGAAGCCACGTCAGATTTTACCTTTATACTATGAAAATCATCTGATTCACAGGCCCTTAAAATACAAAGGACAGGATGGGTCCAAATTTGGCCCCTTTTGAGTCACTTTATTTTTTTCCAGTAGTTTTGTGCCTTCCTTTGTTCTACAAACAAACTAAAATAAAAATTTAAAGGGTGATATAACCTTGTGGGACAGGTGGCTGGTTTAAATGAGGTCTATCATCTCCACCAAGGTCTCCTTTTTACCTAAAAATTTATACCAGCTTCATCTTCTAGCTGTGAAAAAAAAAAATAAGATCACTTAAAAAGTGTCAGCCCACACCTATGTACAGTACTTCAAGGGCCTGTCACTTAGATAGTTGTCATAGTATGAAACAATTTGTATGGTTTCATTACATGCTAACGTTATTGTACAAAAAAAAAAAGTTGATTCTGATGGGGTGAGGTGGGGAGCACTCACTGATTATCCATGAAATGAACAAGTAAGCCTACATTGTTCATACTAGCTTGACACATACTTAAAAATAATTTACACGGCACAGTTAAAAAACAAACATTTTGTGCAAGAGTAAAAAGCCACAGTTGGAAAACTACCCCATGTAGTGCAGTATGGATGCAGCTGGCTTTGAATCTGTTTTCCCTTAGGGAGTGGCTCTTACATCCGTAGACAGGCCAAGATCCACGCAGCCCTGAACATACTGAGCTGTTTTGAGTCAGTATAAGCCCTGTACGGAGCACTGAATTGGTATATTGTCCTGCCAAATGGAAAGAAAAATGAATTCCATCTTGATTATCCTATTTTACGTTACTAATATATTTGGATATTGCTTTGAAAAAAAAATAACAAGTGCTGCATTGCTAATCCTCATGCAAAGCACGGAAGAGGGAGAATTCAAAAGGAATGGTTTGAATAATAAATGCCCACAGCTGTAGAAAAAAAAAATGTAGAAAGGGAGAGAACTGCATCAGCAGATCTGGGACAAACAAGTAGGACAGGGGGGCTTGGCACTAGCTGCAAATTTTGACTAGTCACCCTGTTTTCCTACAGGCTATGTGAGCAGCTGAAAAACAAAGAACTCAGCACTTGACTTGTACCACTGAAGCCCCCGACTAATGTGTACACTGCTTACTACCTCATATCCATGTGCCGCCACCCTAAGAGCCATCCTCTTCAACACCAGCCACCAACTACTCTCTAACCTGGACCCTTCTATTACTTCCTGTGTTTTCAACCTCTTCAACCAACTTCAACCTCTCCAGCTTTCATCCCTTCACTTGACAGCCAGCTTCCACAAGCCTTGTCTCCATTGTTTCAGATATGATTCTACCCCATAAATCTCTGCCTGCTTGTTGACATTCTTCACAAACAAGAAAACAGAAGTGATGTTTTTAGATGGTATTTCTACCATGGTTCATTTTCATACAATGCAAAGGGATGTCCATCACATCTGCAAATCCAAAGCATTTGCTACATCAAATAGTTCTGGACATCAAAAAATGGAAAGAAACTTGAAAAGTTACCATATTAAGCAGAACTGTCAGTCAGTAACTAGCTCAAATTTAGGGGCAGCTGGAACCAATAACTGGCTGTAAGGTTTCACCTCTGCTAATTTGAGTCACTGAACTGGACCTCTCGACTGTGTTTGTACTTTGTGGAGCATTTTGCAGCAACATGGATTTATCTGACAAATTCTATGGCTTGCTATGTGGTACAGACTCTTTGCTCTTCAGCTGTGGTCAGTGAAATTCTAATGGAGTTTATGGATGCAGCTTGCTAATCAAACTTGCTACTATTAGTTGAATACTGCACATTCCACCCTTACATCTAAATAAGGCAGTGGCTAAAGTGCTAGTGCTGAGGCTTCAAAATGCAGATTTATAAAGTTGTGCATACACATGGTCCTCTTTTATAAATCTCAATCATTACAAAATTTTGCAGACATGTATGGAATCATGAACAGAAGAAAAACTAAGGAAAAAATGTAACATAGGATCAGCTATGATGTTCAAAGCCAAGAATAATTGGACTACAAACAAGAGATAAAAAAGTACATCACTTCACATAAGACCATTAGGCATAGCCATCACTATTTATAGCACACACAATTAGATACCAGTAATAATAAGAGACCAAATAAAATTTTGTACAGAATACATTATTTTTAAAAAGGTTGTGAATGGTAAATTAAATATTAATGCAGATATGCGCAGTTGTAAAAAAAAAGAGGAAAAAAAATGGATATAACAATTATAAGAAATGCAAGCTCTGTGGCACTGGATGTATGCTAAATTGTTTCTCACCTTATTTTTAATTTCCACTTCACTGTACTAAGCTAGACTTACTCTAGAAAAAGTATACACATGGAATGAAGTATGCATGAGTTCAGCACATTTTTAACCACATAGCACAAATGCTTAATATTTCTATTACAAAGGGTAGAAAACCCTTAAAATTACTGCACAATTCATCTTTGCTTAGCTATGTAAAGTTGAAATTGATGTTTATTGTGCTTGTTTTAAAATAAGTAGTATATAGTATTATGTAGTATGAAATACATAATATATATAGTCCATGTCATCACAGTGTAAACCAATAAAAACAAAGCACCACTAATGCTGATAAATATGTCATTGAGTAGCACAAGTTGTATGAAAAAGAAACTATTAAATAACTTACAGTTGAACCAGATGTAATGCAATGGCATACATACAGTGCTTTTCTAGTCTTACCAATTATTCAAAGTGCCTTAGACTACAAGGCACATTGTATTCATACAGTGCTTTTGTTCGGTACAATTAAAGTGGTTTCTATCTACCTTACATCCATGGCCAATTTAGCATCACCAGTTAACTAAACATGCATGTCTTTAGACTGTGGGAGGAAGCCAGAGAAAACCCACGCAGGCACAGGGAAAACATGCAAACTCCACACAAAAGGGTCTCAGCTGGGGTTCAAATCAGGAACATTCTTGCTGTGAGGCACCAGTGCTAACCACTGTGCCGCCCACATTGCAACCCAGAAGCGGTGGCAAATGATAAATTAAGAGATCACAACAGCTAAGACAATTCATCCTGTGGGAAACATTCACATCAACACCAAAGAAGATATTTTACTTAAAAACCACACATATCAACCCCATGGCACTAAAGGAAAAGTCAGGGAATCATTAACATCATTAGGATTTGATGTCTAGAAGCCAAGCATGTCACTAAAACATATGATAGCAATTTATTCAGTCATTGTTGATATATTTTGGTCTAAACCACAGTGCCAGACCAGCTGAATGACTGACATTGCCATCCCTGGAAGTACATTGTAAGCATGACTGAAAACAAGCTAGAGAAAGGTTTTGCAATAGAGTTACACAGAATCGATATAAAGCTACTGTTTCTATAGTATGTGAGGGGCACTTCTTGCCAAAAGTGAACCACTTAACTACATTGTATTACCACATTTGGTATTTCCCGGTGCTAAAAAATACTGAGAGCAGACATGTGTTAACAGAAATAGTTTTGTAAAATAAACAATGAAGTTAAATCTCCAGCAACAATTGTATTATAAAGAACAACATTATTATTTGACCAATACATTTTGGTTTTTGGCATCAAGCTGTTCCTTGTGCTACAAATGCTGATTCTGCAGGTCTTATCCTCTTCCTATGCACCTTGGAAGTGAATTTGTGCCTGCAACCTCTACTCTGCATAATAAAAAATGCCAATTTTGCTTTTGGAGTACAGTAGCAGGGCAATTCTGTACAATAGACACAAGATAAATACATTAATATCAGTTCAAATAAAGGATAAGTGTTATCAGTGCCTTGTGAATGCCAAAGTAACAAAAAAACAAAACAAAACAAAAAAACAACAACAAAACCAAAAAATGTAACTTTAGTCAAGATCACCTTAGTTTGTAATTTGGATTTGTCTCCTGAAAGTGATTCAGAAGGCAAAAGTCCACAGCTCTCAAGCTTCATGGTTCTGCTGAGTCATAAGTTAGCCAATATCTGGTTTAACTACTACTCAGTGAAATACTTTAAACAAATTTACAGATAATTATCCAATGAATGGTTCAATTTGATGGTTTTCATTAAAATCATCATTTTGCCCCTCTGCTCAGGGCCATACTTAGCTAATAGTCATTAGATGGGCTTCATTAATTATGGCTTCCTGCCAAACTGAAAACCATTTGCAGCTGGTAGGTTTCGTGCCAATGGACCATGGTTTTAAAGAACTTTAAAAGTACTCCTTCATCCAGATTAAAATGGCTTCAGAAAGAAAAAAAGAAAAGGTTATGATAAGTAGTTGGAAGTTCAGTTTGGTCCAGAGCATTCCCTTTTTTGTCTTCTAATCACTCTGGTGCTTTCTCTTCTCCATTGAGAATGGCCAAACAAGGTCACCATGCAACCATGTATATTCTAATAATAATCATGACCGTTGTTTTTTTTCTATGGTATTTTCAAAAATCATAGACTACTAAATCAGTCTTGACTTTGGTTAATTTGAAGTGATTTCTATAACCATGGCATCACTCAGTAGTAATGTACGGCCTGCACATATAAAACATTTTGTTAAATTACTATCATTTAATTCTGTGTAAACACAATTGTCTTTAAAGATTAGATGAAAACAACTATACAACATAAGGTGGTGTTTGAATAGTATGCTTTACCATTATTCAATGTATTCTGTTGTTTTTCTGTGTTGTCCTCATTGTCTTTGTGGTTATGCTACACAGGACTTAACCTATCTGTCAGTTTCCTAGTGTCTCCTAGTTGTTCAGCAAAATAGTTGTATTTCTTTATCACCTTTTATTGGATTTATTCCTTTTTCTCCCAGTTTGGATGAAATTGGTTGCACTTTTCTGGACTTTTCTTCTTTTCTGTGCCTTTCCATATGTCTTGAGAAAGTTACCTTTGCTCTTACTAACTGACTAGCATCTGTATTTAAGTATGTTTTTATAACTGAATAAAAACCTTTTTTTAATATATATATACAAAGGTTATTATATTTCTTCACTTTGTAGCTTTAAGTTTGGAGCATTTATCCTGTTCTGCAATGATGACATTTTATTGATTCTGTATCACTGTGTTATAGGTCTGAAGTCTTTTTGTTTTTGTTTTTTTTTTTAACGTAGGACTCCATATTTTGTAATGGCTGCACAATTCTAAGAAATGGGAAATATTCTAGATTTCCCCATAATATCCTTTAGTCAGCATTTCTTTAAAATTCAGCTTGATTGATCAAGTATCTTGGGTACATTTTTTAGTTAATGTTTAAAGTAACGGGCTTGTTAGGCAAAAGGCACTAAAAGCACTGGTTAGGTATAGGAAAAGATCACGGTTTAAGTTAAATTACCACCATTTACAATGGAAAGCTCTTATTACAAAGCTGTGTTTGATAGCTTGCTATGACATTTACCACCGACTGTTAGAAATTCCTATATAATCTGTGGTACTCTGTCTTTTACAGATTACAATGGATGATAACAGCCTACTGAGCTGGCTAGAAGATAGAGGAGTGCACCTAATAGCGACAAGTATAGGAATGATAACAACTGATAATAGTAATTCAATGTGCTGATAACATTCAAATCAGGTCAAAATAAAAGTCTGTGGGTGTTATCAATTTTAGGCTGCACATAAGGATTTCATAATGACTGACCCCCAGATTCTAAGTGGCAATTAAGTGGCAATGCATGCCACATGTCCATGTTAATGGAATGCTGGATGTTGATTTGTGCTTAAAATAAATAAATAAATAAATAAAATCCCAACTTACTTGAAGGCTTAACATTGTTTTGACAGATATGTCAGGCTCAACAACTGCATTGCACTCTGCCATTTTTTAAAGGGAGAAATACAACCAGTATAGTTGAATTCTTCATGTTGTTTGGTTGTATGTGGCTTGTTCTCATTTGCTCACTTTCACAAACAGGGTTCAGATGTGGAGGATTTATCTTGGAGATGGAGTACTTCATACACAGTGGTTGATGCTGACAATTTTGCTCAGCAGCGTTGTTGTATTATTCAGATCTGGTAAATATTAAACAGCATTTCACCACTTACTGTTGAAAACTGAACATGTTTTGGAGCATGTTTCTGTCCACAAGCTTATTACAAGTGAGAAAACACACTCATCTCTACAGCTTTATGGATGTTTTTTATTTTTGTTTTGTTTTGTTTTTGTTTTGTTTTTTTTCTTTTTTAAATGAGCATGTGGTGACTTTTGACTATACTCCAGGGCTTCACATTGATTTGATTTCTGGCCTTTTTTACTCTTTTTCTCTCTTTAGAGAAAGCAAGGAGAGAAAAAGAAGGAGAATAAAAACATAAGAACCCAATGGAAGAGCAGATCACATTTTATCAAGTTAGTAGCACTGTAAAAAAAAAAAAAAAAATTAACAGATCCCTGACAGCTAACAGTTAGACATTTACAGGTGCCAGAAATTGGAAAACTCACCCCAAGCGAAATGCAAGAGTTAGGGGTTGAGTGACCATGGTAGTCTGGCAGAGGTATGGATGGCTCTAATTAGAATATGAACATGAGCAGAAATCAGTTTAAAAAATCCTTTGATTTTGTTGTGATTGATTGGTAGATCTGTCATTAAAACTCCACCCTCATAATAATAATAATAATAATAATAATAATAAGCTTAAACTAAAAATATTCTGAGAAATATATTTTCAGTTGACATTAATATTTTGACTGCCATCTTATGGGAGGAACATGTTGATTCAGAATTGGAGCTTAATTGTAACAGCAGAAACAGCATGAAAAGACCACTGTAAACAACTGTTAAACCAGTAGCTTTAAAAGTGTGCAGTCACTGTACGCAGTGGAACATATAAAACTCCCTTCAGCCTGAAACTGCCCTCAAAAGTGCCTTCTCCTCTACATCGCTCCCAGCAGCTGGAAACAATAAGACAATCAATAAAACACAATGAACTGCATGTTGACTCATCACCACCACTAATGTAGTTGAAAAATAAAGTCACATCTACCAACAAAACACTTGAGTTAAAACAAATCCTGTGAACCTAATCTAATAAACCTTAATGTCCTCTTTTCTGTTTCTGTGGGCTGAGCTGCAACTCTAGGTCTCAGTCTACAGGCAACTGGAAAACATTATATTAGGCATTTTTAAATTAAAAAAAAGGAATGGCTACAGGAAATTTAAAAAAATTAAATTAAATTAAAATTAAAAATAAAACCTTTACATTTGTTTTTCAGATTACACGTAGGATTTTTTTTTTTCAATGAGCCTCCTGTTTATGAGCTGTAAGGACAGCTCACTGCTTCCTAAAATGTAGAAAGGTGTAGAAAGGTATTTTCTATTACATCTCTGTAATAATGTCGTAATAGTGGGGTAATAAAGCAGAAACGAGACAGTAATAATGTGAAAATAGCAAGTTATTACCACTTAATTACCAAAGTAATTTCCAAGTAATTATCTTGTATCAACAGTGGTTATTGCTAAGTAATATTACATTGCAATTTACAACAGGCAAGAACCTGGGGTTAATAATGTAGAAACAAACATATACTTATGAGGCAAAAATTAAAAGTAATAGTGTAATAATATATTAGTAACAAAATGATAATTTGCTCAGGATAAAATGGTAATATCTGTGCATTAGATTTTTTTATATATTGACTTGTGGTAGAACCTCATAATAATAAGGCATTATCGGTTGATGCTTTAACATTATTAGGATACTCTTACCATATTATAGTGCTGGACCTTATGTACCTCATGTCCCCAGCATTCTTCTTTGTTTGAAGTTAACAGCTTAAAAATATTATGTTTAATGCTGTGGCTTATTACCTGGAAAGAAAAAAGTCGTAGTGTAATAAGCATTGTTTGATACTATAACAAAATATATAATTTTTCAGTACCTTTCAGAAACAGGTGTAAAAAGGTGAAGCAGTGGTAGCCTAACTATGCCAAGGGACAGGAGGTGAACTGCCAGGTGCCACAATTTCTTTGTGCCACTCTCAAATTACTGTCATTAAACTCCAATTCCACAGCACTTTACAGTGCTGCTTAATGACAGAGATCCTACTTTACATGTAGTGAAGGATAACTGACTGAATGTTTATTTATTTTTCTTATTTCAATTTCAAGTTCACTATATGTAAAAGTACATTTAAAACATACATAATGAAAGAAATGTTTTCTTAATGAACTGATTGTTAAGTAGTATGCTTTCATGTGGCTCTGAACAGACCTCATTTTTCCTTAAGTACAGCAGATGACAGTGAATGCACAAAGCAGCTCCCATAAATCTAGATTTCATCATTTGTAAATATGAAATCTAAAAATTCTCATTAAAATATGCTGAAGAATGTTCAAAATCTTATTAGCAGAGGGAATATTCTGATTTACTTATGGTAAGTGATCTTTATCTGCATTCATCATCTTGATAATGAGTGTTTCTACACTGCTATTTGGAGCACTTGAGAGGATTTTATGACCTTTGGAAAATAATGGCAACTGACAGCGAAGTTGGCAGAAAAGAAAATAGCGCCACCTGAGTGCCTTACAGAGACTGCATCGGTGCGCTAACCTGTCTTCATTTCTCTTCCATCTAATTGTCACTGTAAAGAAATGGGACATGTGCATTACCATATCTCCACTAATATTAAATGCAGTGTGTTCTATTTGACTGTGACATGCTCTGGACCGAATAGACTATACTGTGGCACTGAATCATAGGACTGAGCACTGGGACACCACTTCTGAATATGTGCATTTATCAGGTGCAGAATACCTGATGATAAAATGCTTTCTACCTACAGAGAGTTGTCTTCAGTATAGTTGCTTATATCTCACTGAGTCCTTTGACTGTGGCTGTGCATGGTATACACTGGGAAGTTGTTCTCACAGTTGCTGTAGATTTTTTTGAAGATCCTTCTGACATACTACCACCATCATGTCTTCTACCTCAGACCACTGCTATACCATCCTCCAGTCTATCAGACCATACATCTGCGTTTTTGGTTCCAGCCTTCTATTAGTAGCTGAAAAGATCATAGATATCCGTGAAAGAAGTCCAGCCATGACCCACCGAACTTAAGTCAGAATTACAAGAGAATTTGTAGACTACTGACTGGATCATTTTTAGGACTCATCTGCAAATATTTAATAATGGACTATTATCAGACTACATCAAATTCTTCATGGGTTTGTGTGTGCACTTCTGATTTTAGCTCTAAGGTCTGCTGCTGTCTGAAGGAGTGGATAATCAGAGGGCAGCTACAAGAATTATAGGAATCTTGTACAGAGGATTATCAGGAAGGATAAATAAATGCTTGGACAGAGATTGAAACAGAAATTTGGTAGCAGAGGTGCATTCTAAATGTGAAAAGGAATACAGAAAATCACTAATTATGAAAAACTGATAGAAAGAAAGTGGAGGTTTTCCGCCTACTTGACTTGAAGGCCATGGGCCAAAATGCATCAGTCAAGCAATAAAATTCTTTATACTACAAGTGTTGCTGGAGCTTTAATGTATTCGGACTCTATGAAACACTCGCAGACTCCCCCATTTCTCTCCTAGATGAACTAAAGACCTTTACACATGTTTCGAGAGCCGTGGATCAGACACGGATGCAGCTATGATATCTGTGCTGAAGAACAGCCATGCAGGCCACTGAAAATGATGACATTCAAACAGCTCAAAGCCTGCTAAGCTGCTGACCCTGACATATTACATTGCATGTTCTCAAGACCTGGGCCACGCAGCTAACACCTTTGTTCACAAATATCTTCAACCTTTTTCTATTGCTGCACACTGTAATCATAGCTTTGCCAAAATTGTACTCTGGACTGCTCTAAGCTTTATTAGGTGTCGTGGCTGAATGCTGGTTGAGCCAAATCCAAACACAAGATACCAAAGCACAGTTAATCATTATTGGAAAAAAGATGTTGTGGTTGTAATTGTGATCCAAAACTGGTGATAATGAGGCAGCTCAGGAAGAATCAGTGGAGAGTGGACAGGTAATTGTTTGGCATGTGGTGTGTGGTGAAAGGCTGGAAGTGGCAGAGGTTGGGTGGCACACAAGGATAATCAAGAGCACAATAAGATAACAAAGTAAGAGCTTTAAAGCAGCTAGAAAAAGGGCAACGCACTAGGGCTAGTTAACCTTAACGTGCTACTGCACCGCTTGAAGGAACAAGAATTTTACGTGGAGTAAGTAGAAAGAGTGGGTTGGCATACAGCATCTCCATGAGTAGTTGGTTAAAGCCAGTGTCCCAGCCCAGGAATTAGCCAGAACCTAGCAAAGCCATTCCCAGTGTCATGGTTCTGGGTCTCTGACCCAGTGTTTTGAGTTTGTTCTACCTTGTTTCCTAAGTTTAGGGTATCTTTAGTTTTGTATACTCGTTATCTTTGAAAGGTTTTGTTATAAGTTTTCTGGTAATGTTTCTGTCTTAGGTTCATTGTGTTCTGTTACTGGCTTTCTCTGTGGTCCTTGTCTGTTTCTTCTGTCTCGTCCCTGTGTCTGCCTGGTTTCATGTGTCTGTTTCCCCAGCCAGTCCTGTGTTAGTGGTTGTTTACATCCCGTCTCCTCAGTCGCGTCCCCGAGCCGGTCTGTTTCTCTCCCCAGTCGGTCATGTCTCCATGTCTGTTTGTTACAGCTCTCTCTCTCTGTCTCTGTCTTTGTTTGTTACTCACCCCAGAGTCAAGTTCACATGTCTTAGTCTGAGTCTCAGTGTGTGTCACTTCCTGTTTTACTTTGATAGTTCCTCATCTCTTGTGCCTTGTGTTTTGCTTCCCTCTGTCTCATTTTCCTGATTTAGCTCACCTGTGTTCCATGGTGTTCTCCATCTCCCTGATTACCTCATGTGTGTATTTAAACCCTCAGTTTTCCTTTGTTCCTTGTTGTGTCGTCGTCGTTTCCCCCCGCTAGCTGTGTGGTCTGTGTTTCCTGTTTATATCCAGTTCTTTGTTTCTATGTGCACTCTGCCTTGCCAGAGTTTCTGTTTGTATTTTTTGAGTTACCTTAGCAATAAAGCCTGTTCTTTGATTCGCGTCTGTCTCTGGAGTCTGCGCTTTCGGTCCAACTTCCTGTTTCCACACAGCCAGCCCGTGACACCCAGAAACCCAAAGAAATAATATATGACTCATAAACTACTTAGCTATAAGTATTTTTGATTCTTGATCAGTGATATTGCTAGAGTGTCTGTGGTGGCCCCAGAAACCACACTTCAATGTTAGGATTTCTTTAGTTTACTTCGCAATCTTTTACACAAACATACTGAAATAATAACATGGCACAGAGTCTTACTTTCATATATTACCTTTATTTGGAAGGCTGATTTCAAATATGGGTGCAAATTAGTAAACGTTTCTGTCTTATATTTATTTCATTTGCTAATAACACTTACCTTTTGTGTTTCCCCTGAGCTCCAATAAAACTAGTTAGCTGGGTGACAGGGCTTTTTATACAAGACAAGCAGGAAATGGAAGAATCCAACAGTGGACTGAAAGCAAGTGGCATTACACTATGAAACTTATAAAATAATTTTGCTTTTTGGAAATGTGATCATATATAATATGTCAATTAAAAAAAATGTTTAAACCTTTGTCCTTGTGCTTTATTGCTTAATCCTTGACAGTTTCCCTTTTCAAAAATCTTCAAATAGACTTTCGCATCTTAGATTTTGTGTTTGCCTCAGGATTTAGAATAAAATCTGCATTTGGAGAGCTGTATAAAATAGTTTTTAATCCTGTGAACATGAACTTATAGTTTAGATCTTATTTTCATAATTTGTCATAAATGGACAATTGCAAAAGATAAAAAAATATTAAATCTATTTGGTAATCATTGTTAATCACTTAAGTTACAAAAATATTAATACTGGTTCAGGCTCATGGCACGACGTCATAAATTCTCTATAGGCTCCTCTTGTTCTTGTGTTTCTTTTATCTGTTTATTTATTCATTTCTATTAGTGTTGTTTCTGTTATTACAGTACATGTGTAATATGACAATGTCTAGGCAGGACAGAAAAAAAAGGAAAGATAAAAGAAAAAGGAATAGGAGAGAAAATACAATAAAAGGATAGAGCACAAATACAAAAGCACAATGGATCGCCAACTGCTGCACCTGTAATAAAAAAAAACAACATACAAAAACAATGACAAAAAGAAAAAACAGCACCTGGAACAGGAAAATATGACAAAGCACAGATACACAAATCAACATTCTTCTTCTGTTGTGTATGTGTCTTTGTCACGAAGTGTACTTGATAATGGGGGTAAGAGGCTGCAATCACGCCCCCCCCCCCA